>VWZI01008847.1:158614-371311 GCA_013396835.1 Psilopogon haemacephalus | reverse complement strand
AAAAAAAAAAAAAAAAAAAAAAAAAAAAAAAAAAAAAAACCTAACCACTCTGATATCTTCTTTTTTTCAGTTAAGATCCACAAGCAGCTTAGAACTACACTGCAGATCATAGTAGGAGCTCACTACAAGGAAAATAATTCCAGCTATGTTGCACTTGCAAGGTGTCATTTCTGAAATTCTGTTACTTCTGATATAAANTACATGACAGTAGTTTCCTCAGCTTAAAGAACAAGAAATGGACGTCTTCACCTGGTCTGAACATCAGTATTTCACTCAAGTATTTTCTCAGCTCGGATGTTCGAGTATAACTATCTCTTTATGCTTAGTGACAATATGAGCAGCAAGGGAACAGGGACACTCACTGATGAGGAAAGTATACTGTTAGCAGTTAATCCCCATTGTAGTACTCCTGTAAACACTGCTACCATTTCTTCTGGCAGAATTAAGCAATTCAGCTAAGAAAATTCAAATTCAAGTTTTAGAATTATTTTTTTTTCTTTAGAAAAATAACTGCAGCAGAAGGCATTTTCTTAATTCCTAAAAGCAGGGCCATTTGGCACATCATGGCATGCATTTTAAGGAATCTGGAAGCCTGCCTCCTTGCAAGGAAAAGCAGGCTCTGGAGAAATGCTTCATGAATAGAATAGAAATCCATAAGAGCAGTCCTTTGGGAAGAAATGAACATATTGGTATTTAAATGGCTGATGACCATTTGTCTTACATGCCCTTCAGGGTTGCTTTGCCTACAACTCACTCTTCAGATATAAATTTACTTTTTTCTTCTGAAAGCACAAGGAAGAGAAGCTCAGAAATTTTTTTAAAGTCAAGGGACAAAATGTTACAGCAACAGAGCAAAAGCAACCTGAAAATTAGGTAAGAGTCTACTGACATACAAATATAAGCTATTCTTGTTGGCACAGCAAACACTTCCAACAGCTGTCCTAGCATGATACAAATAGTCATTGGAATGAAAAACCTGTGGTATGCCACATCCATAAGCAACCGAAGCAAAAAAAGGTTCTCACTTGCAGAAAGTCAAGTACCAAGTACTGGGAAAGATCAAGTAACAATGAGCTTCAGCTGCACACTTTTTTTATTTTTTTGGGGTGGTAAGAGCAACACTGAAACTTCAGTGCATGAATTTAGGAAACCTGGCCAAGCTTTAGATTGGTAACTATGGACTGCAAATGAAAGAAAGGATGCTTAAAATAATAGAAATTGTGTGCAACTCCAGTCTCATGTTAATTTATTTGAACTGAAAACTAGGTACCTGACATTTAAAACTTTGATGTTTGTCCCTTCGCAAAAAAGAGGGCTCTCTTGAGGACTGCATTGAAGGAAGGTCACAGACTTCATACTGGCCATAGTCACATACATTTTGAGACAGAGTGAAAGCCATTTTTCTTTTTCTGACAGACCTTGGTTTCCCTTTTTTAGCACATCCTCCTCCAAACAAGGGTTACTGACAAGATTTCATGTTTTGTACAATTATAACTCCAAATGCTTGTTCAGGCAACCACTTCTTATTTGCTCTACCATAAGCAATTAGAGAGCGTAAGGGATCATCTAGACTAAGAATCTCAGTGCTTTGAACAAGCATCATAAATGGCTAAATGTGCTAAATGTTTTGTTGGAATAAAGAATAATCTGGTTTCAAACCCACACCTTTCATTTGTTTTGTCAAAGTAATAAAATCTTATCATTTCAATGAAGTCTAGTAGGTAATGTAGAAACAGAAATTCTGAAAATAATGTTGCCTCAAATCTGAAAACCTTTCATATTTTCTTTAACATTGAGCAAATTAGAGTTTGGGCATAGGAGTTTAAAAGTATAGTAGATGAAGTGATGCTTTTTATAAAAGCAGGAGGTATGAAAATTAAGCAGTGTTGATTACCCTCTCTTTTAATGTGGTTCCATACATAGGTATGGCATTCAAAAACGTGTATTTGTTCAAACAAGTACCTGCCCCGAGGAGCTAACAACTTACACTGAGCAGATACTAAAGAGGAGCTATGAAGGTGTGTCAAGACAGGAGGAGATTATATAAAGCAATGGGTCTGAAAAACAGGGACAAATCTTGGAAGATAAAACCTCATTATTCTATAGAATTAATTACTTAGAACAACATTTTTAATCCTGCCTTTTGCCTACCCAGGGATGATTCTACAGCAAGCAAAAGAAAGAAACAAGGCTTGAGAACAAGAACTGAACTTAATCTTGTGAAATGTCATGAATCTTGTGCAGGATCTGGACATTTCTGTTATTGTGCATTCACAGACTGAACAATCTTGGAAATAACCTGGCCATGTAAGTATAAACACAAAGTTTGTCCTTTCTAACAGATAAATATAATGCAGCAGGAATGTGATAGTCACACCTGCAGTGTATCTGTAAGCATGGCATGACAGTAGGCAGCCCTGCCTTCCAACAAGTCTGTTCAGCACAAATTGAATTAGTCATCCTGATGAACAGGCTGCACACTAAAATAATCAGTGGATGGCAAGTTGGTAACTATGCACAATGGAACCCATAAAAATGCACACCTATGACCCCTAGAATCTCCTATAGGAATAAAAAATAATTTTAAAACATACATTGCTGAGAACATGCTGAGACTTTCTTCACCAAACAATGCAAAAATGAAAATTAAATTCTTTCATGCACTTTCTTTTGTGTTCAGTATCGACTAACAGCATTAGCCTCTAAGATCAAAGATCTTACTCTTCATTTCTGCTACTTGAACTAAATTCTCTGGCAAGAACAGAGTTTGAAATTACTGCATGGCACAAGAGGAAAATGGCTGACGCATGCCTAAGTAGGTTCCAGCAAACGACAGAACAATCTCTCCTGTACGCACCCTCTGTAATGCTACATAATCCTTCAGCCTCTCAAGTTAAACAGTGCTGTGATCTCCCTTTGAGCAGTTTTTATTCTCTGTGGCCTCTACCCTGATCACAGCAGATACTTTTTACTTCTTAACAGACAGCTCTTAACCAACAGCAAAAACATTTCAGGCCATTGTTTGCAGGGAAGTACCTGTAGATCAGTGTCGCCAGGAATTATAACATTATATTAAGCAATGCTGCTTTGACTGAAACAAACTTGCTTTCAAAAAGAATGCCTGCTGATTTCTGGCTTGTACATATTACAGTGAATAACTTATTTTCTTTGGGAAAATAGAACAAAACTTCTTTTCACCACAAAACATTTGTGCTACAAAAGTAAAACCAAATAAATGCATTTTTCACTGTTATTTCAATGTAATTTAAATTGTTTATCCCTAAAAAATACACCCTTGTGATTTTGGTTTTCTGTTGCATACTTTGTACATTTGAAGCACCATCAATATATTAAAATAACTTTTAGGAAATCCAAAAGACACAGAAGTTTTACTCAGCTTTTCCACGAATTTTTAGTATCCCCAGACTCATTTAGTTGACATACCTACAGACAGATGTTACTAAAAAAAATGTACACCTTACCTATCATCTGACCTGTCTTCATTCAGAAAGATCATCTTTCTTTTAGCAGGACTGGCATACTAAAAAACACAGCACTCTGATGCTCTGCAGTCTCTGCAAATTCGCTCCCTTTTATCAAATAAAAATATTTTTTATTTTTACTACAGCATTTTAAAATTTTATTTTAAAAGTAAATAGCTTTTTTTTTTGTTTACATACCATTAAGTCCTCAACTTAAAGATCGATCACATGATAAATAAGTAGTAAAAGGGTGGTTTTAAAGATAAAAATGAAAACACTTTTAATAAAAAAAAAATAAAATCTATGATCACTTGATCTTTGGGGCAAAATCAAGGCTATTGGTAAACTATTACTGGCTGTAAAGATGGGAATCAAGTTCATTGCCATCATAATATTCAGGCTCCATCTTAAAACCTTTGTATTTCTTCCTTCCCCCTCCCCTTTCCCCCCCAAGAAAACCCTCATATATTCATTTTCCCAGTAGGGAAATGTTTCTAGTCTGTTTCTAGTCTGAAGGTGGATTATATACTTCAGCCAACAGTGGGTAATTTGTTAGGGCATAAACCATAGCTGAAAGCAATAATGGATATGGTAGATGTTCCGTTTAACCCAGGATGAGTGCATTCTGTCACCCTGCCACGTACCCTGCAGCCTCAGGACTGAGCTGGCTCAGCAATCCAGTCAGGAAGAAAATCACTTATTTCCCCACTGCCACTACCACCACTGCTGCCACTGCCTCCCATGGGCACTTTTCAACTAGCTCACTGACAGGCCTGTTGACCAGATGATCATGAAATTGGAAAGAAACTACTATGAGCAAATACCTGCATACATATAAGACCATATTTTGTGGTAACAGCATGCAGCTACACTGAAGGATCACTAGAGCCCATAGTTATGACAGGAGAACACCCAAAGTTGGCTCTTTCTTCCAAAACTACTCCCTACCAAAGAACATCCTTCATGCATTTGAATCCCAACATAAGCTCTTCAATCACTCAATATTTCTCAGATGCCTTAGCCATGCACAGAGTGATTTAAAATTGCAGGACCTAAACCAGTACCACCATACACAAGTGTGGAGATTTCAGCCTCCATCATTAAGTATCATCACCTTTTCCTGCTGAGTCTTACTCCTTATTTATCTACTGTTCTCCCCATGATCCAGTGGAGTGGGGGTTAAGGGAAGGGAACAATGCAACAGATTTAAATTCTAGAAAACATAGTGGCATTAATTGAGTTCCACCACACTAAAATTGCTACTGCTAGTTGCAAGCAAACTGCTACTTGCAAGGGTGAGATATTATTTGGGAGGGAAATCTGTGATGTGTACATGCAACTTTTGCTGTACCACATTTCCTGTGACTCACTGATATAAAACTGCTTCAGCATCTGAACTAAAAGACTCATGTTCTCTCCTTTCCCCACAGCCCCTATTCCAAATGGGCTGATTAAAGAATAACCTCTAAGGTTAGTGCACCTGAGGCACATTTTCAAGGCATCAGATGATGAAGTTACTATTTAATTTCCTGTTGCACACTGAAGCTTAAGAAATTACAGTCAGAAAAAGTGCAAGACTGAACGTGTGCTCTATTTATTTGCAGGACAGCAAAAAAAGCAATGAGAGATTAACTCAAGTGTTCTGAATCCCTTATATAGGATACTTATCTACTCTGCTGGATAAATTACATCAAAGGGTTAAAACAAGTGGGTTGAATGAATTGATTCTACTGAAAAAAAAAAAAACAGTTGAATCAAAAGATCAATTTTTTTACTATCACTACTTAGAAAAATAAGTACGAAATCAAACATGAAATTAGTGAGTTGTGTTCTGCAATCTATTTCCTAAAACACCCTCAGTACCATAGAAATAGGAGGTTAAGTCTGCAAGCAGTGTTTTAAAGAAACTCAGTCATAATCAGCAGACATCTCAACACAGATATCTGACATTGCACAAATATCATTGTGCCTGCAGATCTGTGCATACTACTATAAAAACAGAACTTGCAAATCTATGGATGAACATAAAGACTTAAAAATTATTTTGAAAGGAAAACCAGGGACATTGTTTAGAGTTCTTTGAAGCAGAAAACAAACAGGAGATTCAAGATTATATATTAACAGGTTAGCAAATGAATTTTAACAGGACTTAATACGAGGCTTTCTTCCACTTTTCACAATGTGAGAGACAAAGCTCCCCCAAGATAAGCTCTAAACAGACAGGAAGTAAAAGGTTGGAAGAATTTCCCCTGCCCAGCTCCCTCCCCGCCAAATAGAAGGTAGTTTCCAAAAGGTTCACCCAAAGAAATTCATACTTGAACTTGCACTTTTCTAATAAATTACTAAATTGCACTGAAATGGGACTAAATGTGGATTAAGTCTTGTAGAAGGTGCAAAGTAATTTCTTTAAGAAGAAAACTATTTGTAGAATCGAAGGAAGATTTCATGAACTTAAGTGCCTGTACAATAGAATTTCAAATCACAGAGTAACTTTGGATGGAAGAATCATTGGAGCTCATTTAGTCATAACTTCATATAAGGCATAATTTAACAAATATAATGTGGGTTAAATATGCTTCTAAAGCAGCTATCATCATACAAACAACGTATCTCAGTAATTGTTAGGAATTCTTTAAAACCAGCTCTTTAAGCTCATATTCTAATTCTGCTATGTACTAATGCCAATTAATTTCTTGAAGCAAACCGCAGTATTAGAAAGACTAACCACTCTTGGACCTAGAAGCATGCAGACCAGCAAATAGGATGGTCAGACTTATAGAAGAACTTTTGTTTCAAAACTATTAAACAGGTAATAGCTCTTCAGAATAGAGTAGGATTGGAGGTGATTTGACAGACAAGCCATAAACGGCACAGAGATAGTGATTGGAGGAAAATATTAATAATTTCTTCATTTACTACTCACTTTATTTGAAAAATAGGAGGTGCCAAAGTAATAGGCAGCAGGTTTAAAACAAGCAAAAAGATGTGCTTTGCTCAACTGAAATGAAAGCCACAGTTAAAGGATGCCATGAACAACAAGATACTAGATCGGCTCAAAAAGCAGTAATGAAAATAAAAGCAAGCAGAATGGAAAGCTAAGAAACAAAACCGTGAGTTACTGGGGCAGGGAGAAATATCATACATCTTGCTTTGTATTCTATCCTTAAGGGTCTATTTAATTTGCTATTGTTGAAGAAGGGATCCTGGGTTAGATTGGCTTGCAGAATTCAATTCAGCCTCATAAATCTAGTCTTAGACTGGATATTAGGAAAACAAAATTTCACAGCAAGGTGGTCAAGCATTGCAATGAGCTGCCCAGGGAGGTGGTGGAGTCACCAACCCTGGATATGTTTAAAGGTCATTTGGATGTGGCTCTTGGGGATATTGTTTAGGGGTGAACCTTGCAGAGTAGGTTTCTCTGTTGGACTTGGTGATCCTGAGGGTCTTTTCTAACGTGAATGTTTCTGTGATTCTTGTCACTGAGAAGAGAGAAGAGATGAGCAGATGAAAAACCCTCCAGAAAAGCAGCACCAGTTTCTCAGGCTCTTGCCACCAGCCCCTTTTACCAAGATGTAAAACCTTCCCCAGGCAGAAAGAAGGGGCAGTTCTGGGAGGTTCTCTTCTGTGAATTTTTAACAGTCTTTTTTCTCCCATGGGATGGCTGCTTTCAGTTTCACAAGGTTTCCCAAATTCTTTGTGTGAGAATCACTTTGAAGTAGTGATCAAATACTGATTTAGTTAAATGAGTGCGCCACAAAAAAAGAAACCATATGCTTTAGAGTGCCACTAAAGTTCAGTACGTTTTGACTATTTTTAATGATTCATTGCCTTATTATCTTTTTATGCCTTCTGAGAATGACAATTAAAATCAGATATGAAAATAGATATGTAAATACAATTTTCTTCTTGAAGCTGAATAAGAGATTTTCAAGTCTCAATAAACATTAGCAAAACTATGCAATTCCCTTCTACTTGCCACAGTAACTAAAGGCAACTTTGGGCTCTATGGCTTATGGACACTTTTTTTCAGGCTGGCAGTTGTTATATTTGTTGAGTTTTGTTTGTTTTTTTGGGAAGGGGAGGCGGGGGGGGTATGTTTTTTTGTTTGGGTTTTTTTTTAATTGTGCTGTTCTTTTTGTATCAAATGCAAAACAGCGTACTACTGGTTTATTGATCATACTTATGTGCTCATCATGTCCACTTTTACCTTAACCTTTTCATTTTTCTGCCTGCCAACTCCCTTGTAGCTATCTGTAAACAGTGATGTTTTGTTCAGAATACTCCATGCTTGAGAGCAATTTTTATGCAGAAGAGGAAGATACCACAGAATGTTTAACCCAACTCATATTCTAAATTATGCTTATGCTTAGAATAATATCACAGAATCCTAGAATGGTTTGGGTTGAAAAGGACCTTTGAACGATCATCTCTAGTTCCAACCTACTTGCCATGGGCAGCAGCACCTCCCACTAGGCTAGGCTTATTGAAACCCTATCTAACCTGGCCTTGAACACTTCCGGGAAAGGGAGTATCCACAGCTTCTTTGGGCAACATGTTACAGTGCTCCATCACCCCCACTGTAAAGAACTTCCTCCTTACTGCTAATTTATATCTACCCTCTTTCAGTGTAGAACTCTCAACCCTCACATTCAATCACTATACTCCCCAACTAAGTCCCTCCCCATCTTTCCCATAGGTCCCCTTTAAATACTGAAAAGCCACTATAAGGTCCTCCCAGAGCCTTCTCTTCACTAGGCTGAACAACCCCAACACTCTCAGCCTATCCTTAAAGCCCTTAAATCATATTCATGGACCGTCTCTTGAACCAGTCGAGTATGTCCACGTCTGTCTTACATTGGTGCACCCAGGGCTGGACAGAGTACTCCAGGTGGGATATCACCAGAACCAAATAGAGGTGGAGAATCCCCTTCCATAATCTGCTGGCTACACTTCCCTTGATGTAGCCCAGAACACAGCTGGCTTTCTGGGTTGCAAAGAGTGCATTGCTGTCTTACATTCATCATTATTTCTCTAAGAGAAAAATTAAATGGTAGTTGCTCAAGATGTAAAGACAGTCCCCAAAACATATCCAGCAAGACAAAAGAGTCTAAATTACTTACCTACAAACTAATCTTGCAATCCAACCAGAAAAGGATGAAAGAGTTTGACAAAATAAATACATTTCACCCTTCGGCACCTGGGTCTTCTGATGTTTAATTAAAATAAAGGGCTAAAGGCTATGTTCTTCTCTGTTAGCTCACTGCTGACATGCCAAATGGACAACCACCATTCAAAACACCTCTCTCTCTCCCCAGTAGGAATGTAGAAACCATTTTAATTTAAAATATAACAACCAAAAAAAAAAGAAGAACTGAATTTGAAATGCTTCACTGGAATACAAAACTCTGCTTTGCCTTCCAGAAATCCATTAGTGGAAAATTTCTTGGTGCAAAACATTAGACATGTTCTTTCTTGTATGAACAACAAAGATTAATTCATTCTTTTGGGAAGCAGCAATAGCAGAGTACATAGCATTAGCACTGTAGTAAAATAAATAAATAAATAAATTTTAAAAAGCAAATATCCTGAATGCCACATGTATTTTTAATAAACTTGAGATAAATTAATTTGATCTTGCAAATTAGGTCATGCAATTCAGTGCGTCTGAATTCACTGTTGCTGATGTGAGGCACAAACATATCAAAAGCTGGGTGCTTAATAGGACAACAGAAGCTACTGCCCTAGCAGTAGGATCTTGCTGTTACTGTAGCACCACAGAAAAGCCATTACCCAGCAAAATTTATAAAGGGCTTTCAATGAGATATACAACCTGAAGTCACAGGTTGAGACCGTAATTGTCTCCCCTACCAGAACATGTACTGTACATATTTTATTCTTCAAGAAGAGAAAAAAGGATGACCCTGGAATCTACAGACCAGTCAGTCTCACCTCTGCACCCGACAAGATCATGGAGCAGATTCTCCTGAAGGCTCTGCTAAGGCAAATGGAAAACAAAGCAGAGGTGATAGGTGGTAACCAGCATTGCTTCACCAAGGGCAAATCATGCCTGACAAATTTGGTGGCTTTCTATGATGAAGTCACAGCAGTGGTGGACAAGGGAAGGGCAACTGATGTCATCTACCCAGACCTGAGTAAGGCCTTTGACTCTGTCCCACATGACATCCTGGTCACCAAACTGGAAAAACATGGACTTGATGGGTGGAGCACTGCTGGATATGGAATTGGTTGGATGGTGGCACACAGAGAGTGGTGATCAATGGCACAATGTCCACCTGGAGACCAGTGACAAGTGGCATCCCTCAAGGGTCAGTGCTGGGACCAGTGCTGTTTAACATCTTTGTCAGTGACATGGACAGAGGAATTGAGTGCACCCTCAGCAAGTTTGCAGATGACACCAAGCTGTGTGGCACAGTCAACTTGCTAGAGGGCAGGGATCCATCCAGAGGGACTGGAACAGGCTGGAGAGGTAGGCAGAGGCCAACCTCATGAAATTCAACAAGGCCAAGTGTAAGGTCCTGCACCTGGGTCTGCACAATCCCAAGAACAAATCCAGGCTGGGTGGCAAATGGCTGGAGAGCAGCATTACCAGCAGGGCAAGGGAGGTGTTTCTACCCCTTTACTCTGCAGTACTGTGTGCAGTTCTGGAGCCTCCACCATAAAGAGGACGTGGAACTGTTGTATAGAGTCCAGAGGAGGGCCACAAAGATGATCAGAGGGCTGGAGCAGCTCTGCTATGAAGACAGGCTGAGAGAGGTGGGGCTCTCCAGCCTGGAGAAGAGAAGGCTTTGAGGAGGCCTTATAGTAGCCTTCCAGTACCTGAAATGGGCCTACAGGAGGGCTGGAGAGGGACTATTCACATGGTCTTGTTATGACAAGATGAAAGGTAATGGGTTTAAACTGGAAGAGGGGAGATTTAAATGGGATGTCAGGAGGAAATTCTTTACCGTGAGGGTGGTGAGACACTGAAACAGGTTGCCCAGGGAGGTTGTGGCTGCTCCCTCCCTGGAGGTGTTCAAGGCCAGGTTGGATGAGGCCTTGGGCAACCTGTTCTACTGGGAGGTGTCCCTGCCTATGGCACAGGTTGTTTGGAACTGGATGATCTTTAAGGTCCCTTCCAACCTAAACCATTCTATGATTCTATTCGACCTGGATGAACCTGCCCCATAAACTACTTCTAGCAATGTAGTGACCAAAAAGAAATCTCCTGACTCCAGACTCTAACCCCAGCACTGTGCAGTCACATGATGTAGATCAGGTTAAACCACATTTATTCTAAGAGCTGATCAGGTTACAGCTGCAATCTAAATCCCTGAAGGACTCCAGAAGATTCTGAATTATACAGTATGTCAGCAAGCAGTATTGCCTCTATTCTGCTAAGGAGCTTTCCTTTTTGCAACGAGCATGCTCCTAGCTGCCCTGTTAAACCAGTTCTTACCTGCGTTTCACCTGGTTTGTACAGATTCCTAGAGACATGCACTTTATACACCTTGAACAGATCATTTAGATCCATAACCAAATAAAACTCACCAAAAATTAAGCATATTTACACATATATGTATAAGCAAAGTCTGTTTTCAGGCATACCACTTAATACACTACCCTACAGAGAAATCTTCAGCTACTTACCAAATTAATGCTCCACAACGATTACAAAATTATCTCTACAGAAAGCACACCAAGCTGCCTATTCTTTGATATCATTGTTAGGTTTTGGACACACTTTGCTTCCAAGAAAAGTAGATGTTTGAGTTCCTTCAAGTCTCTAAAATAGTTCTTGGTTTTGTTCATCTGTTGCATTTTTTAGGCCATGGGCTGCATTTTTTTCTATAACAGGAAACTGCAAAAACTGAGTCAAAAGGACGTAATCGAGCAGGTCATTCTGGTTAATCTGCAACAGCAAGTCTCCAAGTCTTCTGGTCTGTTACAGAATGCAATGGACGTCTTATTACTATGGACCTTATTAGGTTATTCCATATCAGTAAGAAGTGAGGAAGCCCTTAAACCTGCAAACAAACTCTTCACTAGTGGTAGTTCTATGAAACCATTTCTTTCCTCCAGTATTCCTTTGAGATTTCTTTGATTTAATTTAGTCAGCTGCACGTACACATTCATTTTGACCAAGCATTAAAGCCCATGGCTATGTTCAATGTAAACAGCATTTAAAGCTTTAAAGAACATCTTATGCATATTCAAGGACTAAACTGCCAATATTAAACTATGCCCTGATTGTAACCGTTAAGATGAGATTAATTCTTACCACAAAACACAAACATTTGAATACTGTTTCACTGCTTAATAATCAAACACATAACAATGGCACAACCTAGTTACAAGATACCAAAATCTAATCTCAACAAAATACGAAGCACACAGTAGCTCATTTCCCACTATGTCTAATTAAATAAACATATCTCCAACATTTTTCTTTTCCCTGCACAGTTGTTTGTTTGTTTTATTTTTTTTTAACTTCAGGCTAGATATACTTCAGGCCATAATTCCACTTATTTTCTTTAGATCCTATTCTGTATAACTGGTGCCAAATCAGTACTACAGGACTACTTTATAAAGGAATTATGGAAGAACCAGAAATTACTCTCTGAAATCTCAATTCACAGGCAGAAAAATAGTTTTGTCCAAGCTATTGCTCTGCATATATTACTTGTTAACGCTGTGTTGCCCTGGTCAGCATTATTTACTTTGAAGAGAAAAGACCTGTTGGCTTTGTCCCTCAGTCCAGAAACAAATTTTCCTGAGCTTTAATCCACGCTTATAAGAAGTCAGAACATGCTCAATGACATTCTTTCACAGAACAGACTAAGTTTAATCCACAATGAATCATGAATATAAGGCTTCTGGTGTTATATTTTTACCAAGTTTATGGTTCTGATACAAAATATACTTTCACACTTTAATTTTTTAAAGTTCCAATGCTTATATCAGCAGAAATGTTTAGGATAAAACCAGTTTTAAAAACACTACATTGTGAACCTTTCACACCTGAACTCTGCATAACACTGAAGGAATAAAAGACAGCAAACATGCAGAGTAGTATCACAATAGTTGAGAAAGATAAATAATTTTACTCATTAAAATACAGACAAAATTGTAGTAAAAATATTTGCCAGATTTCATCATTCTTCTAAAAAAAAACCATATAAAATGTTAATTTATACCCATATAAATATATATATATATGCACATATCTCTGTATATATACATACATACATATATAAGTGGTCCATTTGTCATTTAAGTCAGTAGTGAAAATCACATGCTTAAAATTAAATGAGAGCATAAAAATTTTCATAGCATTCCTTATACAAGGCTGAAAATGTCATGGAATTATCACTCCATATGCCTATTTGAGGAAAAAACTGACACCAATGTAATCACTTAACTATATTTAAGCAGAATAATGTTGTATAGTAAAATGCTAACTCTAGACCAATATTTTCCTGTCTTTATAGATGCAGCTGCATTTATAGGTTCACTCAAATTTTATCATGTGCTGTTTAACCTAAAGAAAGAATATCTAAAACCTGTTTCCAAAACTTAGTAGATGGATCAATTTAGGAGGCTATCTGCAATTGGCTGAAGTCACAGTGCACAGCATGAACAAAAGCATTTTTTTCTTCTGATTTCCAGTTTACACTTGTACAGTTCCTGCACAGACCTTTTTTTATAGTTCTACCCATATTTATTTCCTTCTGACTGTTTAATTGTGGTGAATTTTTCTGCCTGATCATCCACTACTCACTTTCCCTTCTACTCTTCCTTTGTATTCAGCACAACACGTTTTGAGAAGGAAACTGTCACTCTCGACTTTTAATCAAACTTCAAAGAAAATCAAATGAAACAGTCAGAAGAAACTTATTGTTTTGAGGGTATGTCAGCTAGATAGGTTCCTCCATAAACAAATTTTACCAAGAGAAGATGAGATATTTTAATCCAGTAGTTTTGCTTAGACACTGTTCACATCTCATCAGACTTCAGGACTACGTTGTGACAGCAAAAGCTGAATTTTGTTCTAACACGCCTAAAATCAGAAGCACAGCTTATCAATTTACTTGTACTATGCCTCCTGCTTTCATTGTATTTTACTAAAATAGCCAAAGACAGACAGCAGAAAGAAACAAGACAAAAGAAGATATTAAAATGTCTGTGCTAAAACATTTGCAGCCCAAAACAATTGTATTTACTCCTACTATCAAATTCCATCAATATTTAGACACTGCAGGTGCAGGTTATTGATTCACAGCAAAAGCCTGCTTGACTAAACTAGTACCCATGCTTCAGCACACACAGCAGCAGTATATCAAACCAAGGCTAAAAGTCTGTGCCTTTTTTTTTTTTTATGAAATAAAAAAAAAAAAAATAGGAAGAAAAAGATGGCTTGTTAAGATTTAAATGTTCTATCTGACTTCAACTATCTCAGCAAAAAGAGCACCATGTTGCTAGGACTGCCAGATATTTATATGCCAGCATTCTTGAAAAGCTCTTAAGATCAATGCAGCAACGTATGTCTGAAGTAACTGATCTATCACAAGTGCTGCTCTCCTGATAGCATCCTCTGTCTCTTCAGGCAATATGCAATCTGATGACCTCAGAATATGCAAAAGAGATGCCAAGAGTTTACCAGAAACATTCATGTCTTTGAAAGATATCAATACCAGGCTACAGTGGGACTCATACACTGAGAAAATACAAATACCAAAGCTTACTTCATTTGAAGACTGACAAAGCACGAAGCATACTAGTATGTAGTACATTTGCTATGATTTTTTTTTTTTTTTTTAATGTTTAGACCCTCAGATGCAATACTGTAAGTCTCCTGCAAGGAGGGCTCTGAGACTTAAGCACAATGCAGATGTTTAGCATTTTTACTGGCTTTCAAAAATGTGATTTGGCCTAAGAACTTAACTTATTAAGTCTACTCCAACTCCAAGAACTCTTCTGTGTAGGTAAATGGACAGGGTAGAGGTGAGCAGAACTATATTTTAGGCATTGGTTACCTACAGATTTTAAACATGCATTTAATGCAATGATTCTGGTCATTTGAATGGCACTCAGACTTCAATTTTTAAAGCAGCCTTGAATATAAAAATTGTGTACTACTTTCATCAAACTTCAACTGCAAGTAAACCCATCAGTGTACTCAATGTTCTCAAAGATGGATTACTTAACCTTTCTGGAGTCTATATGTATATATGCAAGTTACGTTTAAAGATCTGGACCTATAAGGACCTATCCTGTAAGCACATTTTGCACTTCACTGCAGTATATACCACTGAATGGTAAGAACTCCCAACAATCGCACTTGATGTTTTCCCCTCTCATTGTATTAATTTCTACAGTTACAGGGTGCTCATTGTTTTACTTTTTTCTTTAATGATTTCAGTCAATGAAACACTGAACCATTTAGGAGTATCATGAAGTACTCTCTTTTTGCTAGAAGGAACAAAGTGACAATACATGTTCCAAAACATGTCAAAGGTATGTTGAGAGAGGTGTGGTCTGCTTCAGCTCGTTACAACATTCAGACTTGCAGAGCCAAGGCAGCTGCAATGCTAGTAGTATAACCAGCATTCCTACTTCTCAAAAAGTACTTAGCTCTGCCAGGCTGTAATGTGGCCGATAGAGCTGCCAGCCTCTTTAATGTTTGACTCCAGTTGCTTTCAGGTGTCCACATCTAGAAATATTTAATAATCCACAGCTTAGTTTTATTCGAAATAATATCTGCATAACAAATCTCCAGAAATTAAACTACACAAGAAAAGTAAAGGACAGAAATGTAATTACTGTAAAAAATTACACTAAAAATATCACACAATTACACTGGAAACCATTGAATATTTTATACAGACACATAATGGATCCTTAGAGGAAATGTTCACCCACTTGAGTACACAGTCTGTAAGCAAGCATTTAATTTTCTTAAGGGCTGCTGCTGCCATGGCTCCACAAGAGTATCTACTATAAACTAACAGCAACAATAAATTCCCTTTGAAATTCTACACAGAACTGCAATTGGTTTATGCCCTTTAGAAGAACAACTCATATTCAATACAACCAAGCACTGAGCACCATTAAAGTTAAAAGAGATGAGAATACCCACAACTTCACAGATCAGAACCTAAGCTTTATCATCCTCTGTCTGCCTTCCATCACTTAGTTGTTTCTTTTAAAACTGCAGAGTACAGTAGGGTGGGTCATGCTAATCAAAAGCCCAGAGGCATTTTGTTGTTCAGAGAGAACTGAAGCACTGCTTTAAAAAAAAAATGAGAAAAGAAAGAAAGAAAAAGAAAAAAAAAAAAAAAGCCAGCTGACCACATCTTTGAAATCACAGAGCAAAGCCTTTAGACTTTCAAGACTTTAGCAATAAAGAACTTTCTCCACATGGTATGCATTACAACTGTGTTCATAACAACTTAGATAAAGCAAGTTACAGCTCTCTTGCTCTTTTTAACTGTTAAAAAGCCATGACACAAACCTGGATCCACATGTCTAGAGTTTCTTCTAATTCCATTTGTTCGTTTCTGTAGAGCAAAAATACAAATCAAGGATATGAATAAATATATTTTCATGTAGGCATCCTGTACTCCTCTCTCCCACAATTTACTAGGCAAAGCTGATTTTCATGTTTCCTCGAACCACCACCACAATTATCTTTATCTTGTAAGAAGATCATAATTTGTAAAATATTCTTAGTAATGTAAGATGGTTTTCTCATAAATCCCATTCTTTCCTGATGCTAGGCTCAAAAGATTTTTACTCTGTAACAGATTTGTTCATACAACATCTTTTGATACCAAGAACAAATTTATTTTTTAAATCATGGATAGATTGGGGGGAGAATATTTCATTTGCATCATCCATCCTGCATCATGTCCATGAACACAAAAATATCAAAGCTGTTTGCACTGCTTTAACGAGGCAGAAATGTTCACTATTACTACTTTGTACTTAAGGCAGTCAGAATTTCCTATGGATTTTCTTACTTGCTGGGCAAGTACTTAAATACGTTTAGTAATTCACCTTCATCTTTCTTTTAAAATTTGGCTAATTTGGAGCTGTGTCAAATCCAAAAATCTCTGACAAGACAGAGACAGACTTTCTTTGTAATATGTTTTATATTCCAAGACACTTAATAGGGACCCCTGAAAATTTCAGTGTAAAATAGCGTGTATCTGTGAAGTACTGATCTGCTTTTGCAAACTTGTTTTAACTCATCACCTGCATGAAGGTTCATGCATTTATTTCTTTAATCAAACTAAGCAGAGAACAGCACGTTGCATAACAAAGGGAACAATTAGGTTGCTCCAATTTACTTGCAGTTGATATAAGCTGATGCAGGACACACACAGAGGAAAGCCAGAAAGCAGTAACCTGAGGCACAACCAAATTATTAAGCCCTGTAGCATGCTGGCAAAATTAAAACCTTGGTTTAAAGAGATCTTTTGAACTTTTGAGTGTTTGGACACATTCTCTCTGTACCCCACAACTCTGATTAAAGAAAGAGTGCAGATCTTGTTTCATCTTCAGTGGAAAGAAGAAAAATTTAAAGCTGCTGGTACAATGAAGTCCATATTAGCAACTAAGAACAAAAGGCTCAATTATATCCTTATTGTTTTAATGGAGGCTGTATTTCTGATAAGGATTGATGCAGAGAGGTGAGTAACCACAGATTTGCACAAGAGAGGGAAAATGGCAGGAGTGGGAAAAGCAGACACAAAGATTTTTTTAAAATATTTCATTCACACATTTCTGTAACAGTACAATAATTCTGTGACTATGTAAGTCATATACACCAAAGGACCATATGGAAAACAATTCTGAGGAAAATAATTATTGAGTTTTATGAAAACAGGCTTAATGTTCTTAAATGTACTGCAGTACCAGTAGATATTATTACATTACTGGTACAAAATCTAAATATTTTTTTTAATTACTGCACAGAGAGCATTAAAGTAAGCACTTAAACAAGAGTCTTGGTAAAAATTTTGGATCAACTCAATAGTCAAGAGCAAATCAATAGCTCCAGAAAAGAAGCCATTTTTTTCTCCCCTTACTAAAAAAAAGATTAATCAGTAATGCTAGGGAGTGAGAGGCCAAGAAGTAGGAGGGATTACATTCAACCAGTATAGGTGTTCTCTTCACCCAGGCACAACACGTTTGACAGAGTTAGATTTACTGTCTGGCAATCCAATCCACAAAGCCCAGTATGGCCCTGGTTATAGCCCCCCAGTGCCGCCTGTCAGCTGCAGCACTTGGGAGAGTGTCGGGCAACATCTTCCGTACTGATCGGTGTTCTAGGCTGAGAGGCAGAAAGCCAGGCAGCACACAGCAGGAGCACGGCTGACGCAGCTATGACCTGAGTGTCTCTGGCTGTGGCAGTACAGCCCTCTCCTCCCAGGTTGCCCAGCCCTTCCCTTTCCAGGTCCCCAGGATGCCAGCACCCACTGCTGCAGCCTGCATCTATCTGCCTGAGGCCCACAGGCAAGAAATTCGCCAAGGTGTGCCAGGGCTCCTCTCACTCAGCACCTGACGCCATCCGGGAGTACAAGGACACTGAAATTGCTACAACCCCAGAGCTCACAGATGTGGTCAGCTCTGTGCACGACTCTTCCCTGCGCCAGTCACATCAGCAATAACGTCCGTCTGATTGCATCACCCACGTTAATGATAGCAAACACATCCACGCTTACAGAGTAACACAAATACCTGTACACTGTTCATAGCCAGTGTCTCATTCAAGCAGCTAACCTACCAGAAAACTCTGATAGAAAACAGATGCTAGAAACTATTCCACTGTACATGTAAAGTGCTACCTCTCCTTTGTCAGAAGTGGCAGACAAAATCAACTGCCATGCCCCTCTGTACTCCAGTGGAAAGCTATCAGGACTTGGCCAGAAATAACTTCTTGGGCTGACGATACATGATGTGCACCACAGTAGCTCCTCTGCACAGGATGCATTTTACTGCTCTCTCCAGATTACATAAACTGGTAACTACTGGAGAGCTCTGCAACTAGTGTCTTTTCACATGAAAAGCAAACATTGACCTGCAATCCTTCATTGTCCTGGAGTCTGGCATGAGAGAGATCAGTGCACTATATAACCTCAAAAGGACTCACTAGCATTTAAAAGGAAAAAAAAAAATCATTACATTTAATTCTGCTGACAGCTTTGGTCAAGGCACAGCAAGGATCTAGACATTAGATGTGAAACTAAGTACATTTTTTACCTTTAACTTAAGCACATCTCCATCCCTTCCAGTGCTCTCAGAATTAAGCCATACCAACTGAAAACTGACCCAAAGTTTTAAAACAATACATTTATATTTAGTGATGAATACTTTGTTTCTTTCAATCTCTCACCACTCTAAAAACCTGCTGTTAAACACAGAAGAAAAACATGCCTAGCCCAACAGCACACACAAAGTAAATAAAGAACTCTCTTGTCACTGACAAAACAAGTATCACATGCAAAGAAAAACAAATCCTTACCTCATGTTTCAGGTTCCCGTGTTCTGGAACATAAGTAAAAATTGGCATTATTGGTGGTTGTAAATTGTACACTTTTTATACAGCAATCTCAGTCTGTGTCACGTTGCGTTACAGAGAACACTGGTACTGTCTCTTGCTACCTGATACCTGCAGCTGCCTTGGCAGCCCAGGGCTGTTCCAGGTCCTGTTGTGCAAACACCTCCCCGCTCATTGGTGCTGCCAGGCTTCACTGCACTGGTTGGAAGGGCTCCTCGCTGCAAGGTACGCTACACCTTCCACCTATCTGGCTCACAAAACTTTATCAAGTGTTAGGACATTTAAAATATTCTTTATGTATATTACTCACAGGAAATTCAAAAGCTACAGCTCTCCATTGCATGCCAAGTTACATATTTTCTCATGTCTTGTGTCTTCATAGTATGTTATGTGTATCAAGCCAAGACGTGTACCTTTTAGTATTCTAGACTTTGAAGCCTCTGGTGACTTATTTCCCTCTTCTACTATGAATTTTGTACTATTTAAAAATTATTACAAAAAATCATAAAGTCTGAAGGGTGATCAGAAGGAGTGCACCAAAGCAAAATCACTTTTGCGCATGCACCACCACACAATACAAGAGAATCAGAAGAGTACTTTTCCCACATTTCTCTCTGACTTTCTAATTTGCTAACAGGTATTTGGCTGCATTCTGGATTTTTGTTCAGTACCTTATTAAAACACACACACCTGTATTTATGTGCACTGCACACAGCACTGAGGCAAGGCACAAACTGCACATGCCGAGTCTGTACTTCATCACACCTAAAACCTGTCATATCTTGTAAACAAAGTCATATTCACACTAAATCAATGAAAAAGCTTTAGTTGCAAGTTGACATTCCGCTGATTTTTTTTTTTTTAATCATTAAATAGTAACACGTGGGGAGTAAAAAAAAAAAAAAAAAAAAAAAAAAAATCTTTGGCTTTCTAGCATTTCATGCAAAGCTAAGGCATGCCAAGACCAAGCACTCCAGCTGAGGACTCTGGGCTGGGCCAGTGAGGCACAGCCTGTTTACTGCAGGCAGAGCTCTCTTCTCACGTACACTTTCAGCCATCGTTTCCTCTCTCACACAGCGCGCCAAAGACACATCATCTTGTCATCCACAGAAACATTTGCACCATTATAACCCTTCAAATAAAATAAATTTATTGAAAAGGGAGCTGAAGGGATGGGATTAAAAAGAAAGCCCAAGATTTTGCCAGCACTGGTGAACTAAAATGCCATTTTTAATTTCATTTAGCACTCCAGGAAAAGAAAAATATTCTGTGTCTGCATTTCTACATAAAAGCCTATTCAAAAATAAGACTTACACTTCTCTTGTTATTTCATTAGTTTAAATATTCCTGTGTTTCAGAATATTTTGTATGTATTTCTTCATGAGAAATACTTTTTTCTAAATGCTAAATAGGCGTGGTAGAAAAAAAAAATTAACTAGGAAAATAAACCAACCCTCATTTCTATCTATTTATATTTTCAGCAAAATTTAAAATTAATGTCTGAGGACATCTACCAGCAGATACTTCACAAATGACAATTTGGACTCAAGTTCCTGCCCATCGCCAATGTATAAATGAAATTATTGAGTGAGCACTCAGTTCTGAATGCAATGTTCTGACACTGCCATAGTTCAGCATAAGGTTTAGGGGGTTTGTTTATTCTCTTAAGGCAAGACACCATTGAGTTACATCTGATAACTGTGTTTTACTACAAAAGCAAAAAGAGGTTCAGCTGGCCTCAATAAGTGAGGCAGTACAGACTGGAAAATGGGAATAAGCTGCTCCTCAGGACTGTAACAGAACAGCAGGATTTACATGGGAACTAAATGGAGAGTAAATATAAAGGGTATGTAGTAAACTACAAACCTTTCCATTTGAAAAGAAAAGTCAAAATATTTTAAATGCAGAAACTATAAAGTAAGTCACTTTGAAGGAACTGTGGGACTACCTTCTTTACTGCCCTTTAGCCAGTTACTGTGCAGTCAGAATAAAGAAAAATCATGGCCTACAAGTACCATAGAGCAGTACTCTGCATAAAATACCAGCCCCCGTAAGTGACTTCTGTTCAAGTTAAGCAAGGATGGTTAGTTAAATAATACAGTTCAACCTTTGCTGCAGTCAAATAAAAAGTGGCATAACTCCAATAAACATGCTGTGATTTAAGCATTTAACTTGTCAATTCTGTTGACACAGTAGGTTTGGAGCAGAGCCAGCAATTTTGCAACTATTGATCAGGCCAGCAAAAAGGTAAACAGTGGAAGCTGCTGGTCTCCTCTCAGATGTCAAAAACACTTGCTTTTTTGGTGAATAATATCTGTTTTGCTGTAGCAAGAAATTATTCCATAAACAGCATGGACTATCTCATTGGGTATACACATCAACATGTGAAAGCAAGTCTAAGCTTAACCCATTCACACGGTAATGTTTTCTTTCAAATTCATCAGATGCTTAAGAAACCTCCACCTAAAGAAATGCAGGATTTTTTTCAAAATTAATTATCTGAAGGAAAAACAGATCATGCATCAGCTAACTAAAAATTCCTATAAAAATGCCCAGTGTCCTGGTTGGAATTAGAATAGAACTGAGCAGTGGTTTTACTTTTCAGCTCAATCTCTTCTATATAACTGCACCTTCTGAAGTTAATGGCACTTCTGCACAGGCAGTGACTGTTTCCAGCAGTGAACAGCCTCAGTGTTTCCAGTTAACCCCTGAAGGGAGGAGCAGACAGGACAGATGACCATAAGTTGGCCAAGATACTCCATCTACATTATACTCATTATAAAGCTGAGGCACCACAAGGGCCAAGCTCGCCTCTCTTCTTCACTGGCCAGCATCTGAGAAGGACCCTGTCCATTGTGCCTTCCATCTCAAACCATGAGTTTCTGAGTACAACTCCAGAATCCAGCTACTGAATCTGCTTCCTGTCTGCCACAGAAGCAGTCCAGTCTAGGACTTCTGGCACAGCCTCAGCGGTGATGGTGATTAATCGCCATTAAGAGAGCTGGGTTTGATGCAATATTGGTTTTGTATATACTTGTAAATGTTTCATTTTATTATTATTACTTCCCTTAAAGTAGTTTTAATTTTCTTTAGTAATTCATTAGTCTCCCTCCCTTATTCCCTTTCTTTACCCCTTCAGGAAGGGAGAAAGACTAATAGAGAGTGTCTGCCAGTTGTTTAGTGACCTGCCCTGCCCTAAACCTTGAAACTCAGTGCTTTCCTAATCTGTTTTATGCCCTGATGAGAGATGCTTCTAACATTCCCTGGGAACAGTGACATAAAGAAGAAAGTTTTGTGGGTTTGGCACTGTATTTAAAACATTCAAAACATTTTCAGATTCCACAACCGCTATTGGAGGTTCATCTAATTGAAATATCCAACAGTCTGTGGAACCAGCAAACATTTGCCTGAGAATGCTTCATCCACTATAATTGGACAGATTTGGTAAAATTCCAGTTTGGATTGTTAATTTGGCAAGAGAAACAGATTGTTAATTTAGCTGGTTTAGACTAGCAGTCTAAACAAGCAGACCAGTCTAGACCAGTCACTGGACTTCTTCAGTATGTTTTGAGCTAAGTGATCTTTAATCCTGAGGACTTCTGCAGAAATTGCAAAGACCACAGAACAACCTGTACAATGGAAGTGGGAATAATAAGAGAAATAATTTCTTCCTTTTCTGTTAAAGGTGTGTCTTACTCATGCTCACTTATCAAATGTCCCACTCTTAACCACTCCCAAATATAAATCCTCCCACATAGTGGGAGGGCATCCTCAAATAACTAAAATTGCCCTGTGCCTTGAAGTAAAGCATAGAAACTCAGCTGAGAAGTCAGAAGTAGAAAACAAGAATGAGACCTCCACCACAGAAAAAAGCAACATTATATGCTAACAAACGTTACAGAGAAATATGTGCATCCATTTTGTAATCCTACTGTTTAAGAAATTTGTAAGGCTTTGTGTTTAGGACTGCACAATCAGACTTGTAGTTCATCAAAACATAAGCAAAATAAAGAAAGGGCATAGAGGATTTCAAGCCACAGAAAGAGATCAGGACATTAAGTGTATGGAAATGCAGAGGCCTACTTGAGCATGTACAGGGAAGCATTCAGGTGAAAAAAAAAATTAATAATGAGAGAAATGAGAACGAAAGACTTGAAGCAGCACTGATGGTTTACAGCAACATAGGCAGGAACAGTAACTAAAACCCACCAGCAAAATCCAACCACTTAACTGCATCTTTCATCCCTGCCATTTCTACAGTTTGTTGAATGGCCTACTCTGAAGCAAAGCATCTGAAGAGCTAAGCCCACTTTTGTGCATGGCAACACGGCAATTGACCTTCAGATTTTGTCAGTGTTTTTCTCATAAGTGCATAATTTTCATCTGACACTTACTAAATTTGTCATTCTAAAGCTTTCATCTGGCTTTGGATGGTTGCCTTTTGAATTTTCATAAATTGTAACTTGGAATGGAATACAAAAAGATTTCATCCACTCATGGAGATTCTGAGCATCATTTCAGAAAGGCTAGCAAAAACATCTGCTCAGTGGTCCAAAAAGAAAACAAAACCTTCAGCTGTACAAAATCAGAAAATACTAAGGAAAATGCAAATGCCTTTAAACCTAAGCGCATATTCTCATTGCAGTGTTTTGAATTCTGATCACCTCTTCTCAAACAGATCTCCAGAAACAGAAGTCTACAGAATGGGAATGAAAATTACCTGAGGTGCAGAATACGTTCCACTTATTAAGAAATCATTGAATTTAAAAAATACATTAAAACTACTCAATCCACAGAGTATGCTAATAAGAGGTCATCAGAAGCCATAAAATAAAATCATTTATCACACAGAAGCAGATATTCAAGACTTCCATTGACCCTTCTCATAAAGCCCCACAAAATCCCATGTTAAACTGGAAAGGTAAAAAACTCAGGCATAACCAGAGTAAGACAGGGAGCATCTAAATAAAAAAATAACATTTAAAAGAAAACAATAATCCAAACAAAAAATTTATGGAACTCACTGTTCCATATCTTCTGAAATGCAGTTAGGGAACCTATGCAGAGGTATTAACAAGATGTAAAATCTCTGAGGACACACAAAAAAAAAAAAAAAAACCCAAACCAAAAACCAACTGGATTAAGAAAGTAGCATCATTCCTGGGCATTGTCTGCGACGCAGAGATTTTGCACTTCCCTGTGGAGCACCTAGAACCAGCCACTGGCAGGCTGACAGAACACTAGATTTAACAGACCACGCATTTGTCATGGGGTACATACACATATAGACATTTTCAGTGTCTGTGGTAGTAATTACTACCACATGACTGAGTCCAGTTTTCTACAAGGGAAACTGTGGCTCATGTCCATTATAGCTTGTGAAAAAGATTGTAACAGTCCCCTAGAAACAGAAGACATACATAGTAATACAATAAATGTTCCCAGGCGTTCTGCTATATTGAAGCACTCCAGCTACACTCCACAATCTCTTACCCACCAGCACACCCAGACCACTTCTGCTAATTTCCCACAGGAATAGTAAATGACATCACTAGAAAAATTAAATTTATCATAAAATAATTTCTCTCAAGACTTCAAAAGGAAAAGCTTCAAAATTAAAACTATATCAGAATTTTGTGCATGTAGAGCATCCTTTTCCCATGACATTGAATTTTACATGGAATCTTTGTGCCTGCCATTCCTTAGTAATATAATCTGACAGGCATGCCAGGCAACCTATGGGAGATCTCATTACTCAGCACTGCTCTTGAAAAATAAAAACATAGCTCCAGAAAATAATTTATGCTTGGAGTTCCACAAACCAGGGTTTAAAAGGAGTCTGAATTTCCATCCCCTTTATGGATAATACATGCAACTCATAATAAAACTTCTCCTTAAACCTTTGCTTACACTATGCACAGCAGCAATGGCCAAATAAAGAGTAAAAGTGGGAAACAGTAGAGGAGAAACCTCAACATTTCCCTTCACGTTCACTGGCAAAATCCCTCATCAGGAGGAAACAGGACACATTTTCAGCAAGATGGGCAAAATCATTTGTCTTCTCCATACTCATTAATTCATAGAGCATGGGACGTGTGACAAGAACTGTAATTTACAGTTTGTATTTTGTAGCTATGATCTACTCTTAGAACAGGCTGTAAGGAAACCCCAGCCTAGCATCTCCTGCCATGCTACCTCATGAGCATGAAGAAGAGCTTCTAGTTTGTAATAGAGCTACAGACACCTTTGATTCTTTGCATAGAAGAAAAATAGACAGAAAAGAGAAAAAGAAGTGTGAAGAGAGAACAGAGAGCAGAACACTTGTATGTACGCTGAATACAGAAAGCTAAAAAACAGAAAATAGCATCTAAACAATCCAGTTGCTTCCAATTGCACTTAAGAAAGACTTGGTACAGTAACATTTTACAATGCCCAATGATTTAAAGTAAAATCCAAAATAATATTCTGGTTCTTTGAAGCCGTAAAATGATAATTTATACCATTCACAAAGAAGAAGAAACGTGATTTTATTTTGTTCCCTCTAGCAAGTGCACAGCACTACCTAAGTATATACAGGAAAATTGCAAGAAATTAGGCCTTGTGTTATCCAGGCAGTTAATGGTCATTCTTACTGATACATGCTGCACCATATGTGTCCACAGCTCTTTAGAGAGGAATCAAAAGACAAGCTCCTGCCTCCTGGGGTTCCAGCTATCCAGTTAAACTAAAAACTACAAAGGCAATTAAAACAGAAGGTAAAAAGAAAGAAAAACGTAGGAGCATGGATGGTTTAAACCATAGAAAATTGCTCTTTTATGAAAAGCAGTATGTGTTTGTTTTTCCACTCTATTAATACCAATGCAAATGCTTTAAAATATTCCATTTTTAATATCATGCTAGGTACTAATTTTCTTTAGAATATCCATAGGAGGTTCTATGAAAAAACAGTGTTCAAAAAACTACTTCAATGAAAAATACTGTGATTCATTTTTATGGTTTTCAGACCTATAAAATATTTTTTAAATTCCAGACTTGGGAAGACAGCTTGGAAGATGCCTAATACAGGAAAGTAACTAAGAAAATCAAGCTCACTGACTGCAGGAGAAGTCAGTACTTGCCATCCTGATGATTTCATGACAGAACAGGCAAACAGCACAGTAAGCCAAGAAGCAAAAACCAAGGGGGGAATTAATGCAAACAGGGACAAAGACAGAGACAAGTTTATACAATTTTGAAAGGAGGAAAAGGCCAGAGCCAAAATTTTGAAGCAGGAGCTTAGTGAAGTCATAATGCAATTAAAGCAGTGAGAGAGATTATTGCTGCAATGTCTTTTTGCAAAGACTGTAGACAGTAATATAAAAAAGAAAAAGATACAGTGGAAGTCGCAGCAGCTGGTGTGAGCACAGGAACAATTCTTGCAAGAAAGGTTCATTTCAGAGAAATGAGATGGACAGTGAACTAGAAACTTTGCCAACATGTACATCTACGCTATCCAGAAATCACTGTGGGTTCCAAAGTCTTTTCTTTTTCAAGCACACTCAAAGGGAAATTCAGGATGGGAGTGTTTGTGTTTGTCAGTTGTTCCCCCTGCCCCTTAAGCACCAAATCATTTCTGCAAAGAAAGAATAGTTAAGAACCTGTAGAGAGAGAAGAGTCCAAAATGGGACTACAAGTGTGTGACTATCTGGTTAGACTGTAACAAACTCTGCCACCAACTGCACAGGCCCAGGGAAGGGATGAAAACTATGAAAGCTAACATTTTGTGTTAGCAGGGTGAGTTTGAGAAGATGTCAGAAGGAATTACAGATGAAATAGAGAGCAGAAAGAGAAGGGGTCGAATTTGGAGTCATTGGCTGGGGAGGAGTTGAAATTGTAGCTGAACTCAAAAAAGTCTTTAAGGTCCCAAAGGATAGAAAAATAGACTAAGTGCAAAGAGATAATGTACAGGGAAGAAACTCAGAGTGCAGCAGTCAATAACAATAGGAGGGGGAAAAAACAGCCCTTAGATGTGGGAAGTAGAGACCCATCAATCACCTTTTTGTGCATATTGTGAGTGGACAGAAACCATGGAAACTGAGGAGATGAAAGAGGAAGCTGAGGCAACACAAACAAACAGCTTTAGGAGCTGAGAGGAAAATATAAAAAATGACACAGACATGAAGGGAGAACCACCAGGATGATAGATGATGTGCCATAGAGTAGGTGTTACATATGAGCAGTGTACAATTAAAACAAGAACAAGTCTCTGTTGTCTACAACATTGACAAATAAATTGGGTTTGACCTACAACAGTTCTCTCCTGCTTTTGAACATTTCAGTTTAGCAACAATAGAAATCCCTATGAATTCCAAATGAAATTCTAATTGTGCTTATAAATAGTACTTTCATAAGTATGTATGTTACAATAAACACAAATTAGAGGTAAATTAAACCTTAATTATATCTAGCAAGTTTTATGTCCTAATTAAAAATAGTATTCTAACAATAAAAATGACTTACCACCTGAATTAGCTCTGCCACAATTGTCTAATCTTCCTAAACATTCTTTGTGTGCTCCAGCTCCACACTTGGAACATAAATACCCTTGATAAAATGTTCCCCTGCAAAATAAAATTAGGTTGTGATACATTAGAGGTGGTAAATTCCACACATAAAGGAAATAACAGACATGGCATAAAGCATTAGAAGTCATTTGCTGCTATGCACAAGGATAGTCCTTGCACTGAGAAAAAGTGACACAATTGACAAGTAGCTCTTCTGCTTTTTGTCACCACTAGCCTTTTAAAAATCATAACCAGATTCTTCATCTATCTCCATTTCAGTTTAGCCCAAAGCAATTCTAGCATGTTGTACTTGAACCAGTACCATTACACATCTGTCCTACTATAAATCTACACTTCATTTCATCTTCATGGGAATTTGCCTAGACACCATGAAGACTAAGACACATTTTGAGACAGTCACAAGCTAGAATATGTATTTAAGCATTAAGGAATGTGTAGGCTATACTGCAAATATTCTTGATTTTATAGATGTTAATTCAAAGGTGAAAAAATGTTTAAAGGGGAAAAAAGAAAAAAAAAAAAGCACACAAAAAAATAACCACGCTAAACACAGAGATATATCCAAATACTTCAGTTAATATTCACTGCTGCTATGTGAGAAGTCCCTTTCCTTGTTCTAAATGTTCTGCAAGTCTCCTTAATGAGTTCAAATGAAGCCTGAGAAAATTGTTTGGGTTTTTTTCAGATTTGTGTGTGGCTTTTCTCTTAGTTTCTATTCACTGAACAACTAACAGGCAAACAGCTTTTTACATGTACCTCTTAGCAGTTACATGTTTCATCTACTGATGTATCTGCAAACACTCTACATTGGATTCCTGTCTTCAAGACTGTCCTGACCAGTTTGGAGTGATCATGCTTCCTAGTCTCACATGACACCTCAAAGGAAAGTCAGGTGACTAATATGTAACACAGGACAATTAAACCTGAACACAGTGTACAACACTTGCTATTTACTACAGCAATTTCTAGACTGCTGGTGATGAAATATATTTTTAGTTACACTAAGAAGCTCAGTATTTCAAAGTATTGGAATATGTAAGCAAAGAAAAATAAGTAGAATTTTTTTTTTTAAATAAAGACTTCACTGCTGTCTTCATTTTTTTTTTCCTTATTGTTACACAGGAATGCCAGATACTCTATATTAAAGTATAGAACACAATATTATCCTTCACTAAAGATGCTTCTTAAGACTAGGATTTTATTCTCATTTGAAGATTAAGCACTGTGGTTAACTTTTACCCTGCACCACCTAGTATTTACATATTGCCTTATGTTTGAAGATTAAAATGACAACTCATTTTAAAAAGTTATTTAGGCACTTTATGAGGCTAAGTCCAGTAAGCACTGAATACAGCTTAGATATCCAGTGGTATGGCTGTATACCGCACTCGGGCATGCCTATACAGAACAGGACAGCATCATGCAGGCTGTATCCTGAAAACTCAGCAACAACAGTGAGAACAGTAAGAGACACAATGCCTCAAACTCAGAAATCAGTCCTTCCATTTCCTAGTTCAGGGTGTCTGTACCACCCTTCATAGTAACTTAGACCACTTCCAAGGTTGGGGCATTCGCAGCTTCCCTGAGCATCTTGTTATGACCCCCTGAACTGCTGAAAGGTTACAAAGCTTTTATTTCTCCAACCTACACTATGAAATTTAGGTTCAGTACATACCTCTACACCATTGCACTTCCCATAAAAACCAAACACAGCTTCTAAAAGATGACTCAAATGTTGAATAAAAAACTACAGATAAAGACAAGCTTCTGTGTTTCAGAGAAAAGAGGCAGAAAATGTGGAACATTTTAGTTCCAGTTAGTTTTACAAATCCTCACTCATGAAACCATTAGCTGTCTGAAAGCATTTGTTATCTAGCTTTGCAACATCTACCTTCAATTTGTTCACATACCTCTGATTCAGAACTGCCTGTTAATGCCCCAGTTATTTTGTCTTACAATGTCATTTCCCCATATCAAACATTTATGAGCATTGTCATCATCCAATTTTCTGAGAAAGCCTTCCATGTGTTCTTGTGACTGGAGGTCTACAAAAGTGAGCCCCATGGAAGAGCTACAGCAGTCAGAACTGTACCAAACTGCTACCATTTGATGTCAATCCTCATAGAAAAATCATGATCAAATAGCCTTCTAACAAATGAAGAATGTATTAAGCCTTTATCAGCGCTCCTGATGATATTGTGAAATTTTATTGCAACTTGTTAACACAATGAGAAATACTACATGTGACTTCATGGCTTGTCTGTCTTGGGACAGGTAGACAGCTAGCCCTAGGTTTCCACATAGTCTTTTAATAATTCATAGGGGGTAGGGGTACTACCAAAAAAAAAAAAAATTACTTAAAATTCTTACCTCAGAAGCATCTGACAGACTTTGCAAGATGTCACACGACTGAAGGTATGCATTTTGAACTCATGAAAGCTTGTGTCTGCATAGTCTGGCCGTATGTTTGACCTAAAAAAAATAAAACAACATTTGAAATATGCCTTAAGCTGAAAAAATCTAGTAGAAAATGTGGCAATCACAGAAGGAAATCTGAATCTAAGAACTAAGGTGTTTTCACTGAGGAGAACCAGAAATACAGACAGAAATACAGATTTCAGCACACAACTTTGAGCAAAAAAATCTAAATTAAGATACTATGCAGACCTGGTCCTTAAAATACACCCTGTACCTACCTTAGCTAATACATTGACTAGAAAACTAGACATCAAAGCAAGTATCATCCGGATCTCATTCCTGTTCATTTAATGGATCTAAAGAAAGCCCACTTCATTCTCCAATATTCTGTTATGTGGATTGTTACAGTTTTAGGACTAGGGTTCTGTTTTCTAGAGAATTTGAGAGAGGACAGAACATGAGCTATCTTTATCCCATTTCATTGGTCTGACAAATGTCTATATAATCTGTAGTTACAGTATGTTTCTGTCTCTCTCTCCTCTTTTCCTTCTGTACTCTGCATTTTGCCCCACTCTTGAGCTGATCATAATTTGTGTTATTGCAGTGAGAGGTAAAGCAATGGGGCCCTCAGGCTGGTGTGTGCAGGGGCGTGTGAGCTATTGTGTCCAGGGTGGGTAGCTGGGCTATCATCTAGTTATCTATGTATAGATGTATTTGTGTATGTTTATTAACTTTTATACTTAGCCTACTTTTGTAAATAATAATTTAATTTAACTCCTAAATTCTAAGTAAGCATGGAAGTTTACCCTTTGGGGCTGGGAGCAGTAAATCCCAAATTCAGTGTGGTGTACAACCACCACTGTGGATGTACAAGGCAAAGCAGCTCATACTAAGACCCAGCACATGAGCAGATTACTTCTGATGGTTCATTCCTACACAGCAACACCCTGGGTAACATGAGGGATTTTGAAAGCAACTAGAACATATTTACTGGGCTTTGGCTAGTCTGTCTTAGATACATTTCCCAATGACTGCAGCTATTTCTACATGTGATTTATTTAAACAACAAAACAGAAGATCACTGGTAGATTGATTTTCAAAGTACAGGTTCATGTGAAAAGTACTGCTCTGTTAGTGTACACATGGTACTACTGATACTATTTAAAATCAAAGTACAATATTTAAGAGACTCACTCATCATTTTGTTGCCCTGTTTGCAGATTCATTTACATTTCATTAAGTAATATATTCATTTTTTCTATCATATTCCCCATTTCCAAGATTAGAGAGGAAAATACGAATTTTCAGTTGGGTTTGGTTCTTTAGTTTTGTCTTGAATTCAAGAACATTCCCCAATCTTAATACTGGCAAAATTTGTAACACTGAAATAATAGGTGCACCATTTCATGACCAGTGTATCAGGCAAGAAAAAAAGCAGATATAATAAAGATTAAAGTATTTTCAAATACTATTTATATTAGAATGCTCAAGAGCCCCTATTTTTCTAGCAAAAACATTGTCATACATGAAGCATAGGAATTGAGATAGGAAAAAAATTCCTCAGTGTAAGAATGAGAGAATCTACAATACTCAAAGGAAAGACCAAAAGATTTTTCAACACACATTAATTGCAAATTCATTCCTTAAAGATGGAGATACCTATTAGTATAATTTCATTTTTATGTATTATAAATAACTTCTAGATTAAAACATAGAGCAGTCACAAATTGCAATAAAACAGAAATAGAGGTAAACATGCAGTCATCAGTCTCTCCAGGACTGAATGAAAAGGCTTATGAATTAAAAACATCCAACAATGTTTTTTTAAGTACCGGTGTCAGAAAGGTTGATCTTCTAACCTTATAACAATATATTATCTCAGGGCTGTTAACTTCACAGAGGAAGGCCTATATTTCACTACGTAGAACCACAGAATTGTAAGGATCATCTAGTTCCAACCCCCCTGCCATGGGCAGGGACACTCCAGAGACACATCCAGCCCAGCCTTAAAAACTCCCTGGGATGAGGCTTCCACCACTACCTCCCTGGGCAACCTGTTCCAATGTCTCACCACCCTCAAGGTGAAGAACGTCTTCCTAACATCTAATCTAAATCTGCCCTCCTCTAGCTTGGATCCACTCCCCATAGTCCTATCTGACACCCTAAAAAGTCCCTTCCTGGCTGTATTGTAGGCCCCCTTTGGATACTGGAAGGCCAAAATAAGGTCCCCTCAGAGCCTTCTCTTCTCCAAACTGAACAACCCCAACTCTCTCAGCCTGTCCTCATAGGAAAGGTACTCCAGCCCTCTGATCATCCTCGTGGCCCTTCTCTGGACACATTCCAGCACATCCAGATCTTTCTTGTAATGTTTGCCAAGGAGCTGATAAAATCTCTTGGGCTACACTGTTGACTTTGGACAACCCTGAAAACTCCCTAGAACTTGTTACGCTACTTAAATGTTCCCACCAAAAGCTGCTCATTATTGACCACTTGGTTGAAACTATGATAGCTTGCAAAACAATTTGGAAAATATTAGCCTAACTTGCAGGGAGAACTCAACAGATTGGAAAGTATATAGAATTAATCCTAATGACTTGACCATTTTTCAAGAACAAGCCAAGCAAGAGCCCATTAATTTAATTAGAACAGGATTGGTTTTTCACAAAGAATTAGCATAGTGGATGAAAAGAAAAAACATTGCAACATCACACAGAAAGTTATTTAACACAAGAAATTGACTGCATAACTTCTTTTCATATGCACAAATTTTCTTTCATTCTTCTCTCAGGCTATCTTACACAAAGATTGGAATAGATGAACTACAGAAAATATGCCTCCTATTAAGAGAACAAAGATGATACACTGTCTTCATTCTTCCTCACATAAAAAGTAACATTCTAGTTGCTTCATTCCCTTTCATTTTACAGTCTTTAATAGAAAAAGTTTTTCCTGAGAGGAAAAAAAAGCAGTGGTGAAATAGGAAAGAACAAAGCCTCTGCCTCACTAAACAGTTGTCACAGGCCCTCCACTTGCTTTCAACATCAATTGTTCTACTGCACCTCTGGGCTAAATGACCAGATTATAATGTCCTAAACCAAAGAGAGGTTTTATCCAGATACACAGACTTACAGCTTCGGTTCTCTGCTGTGTGATCAAGTTTGGATACATTTGTCCTAATTGCATGAAGAGAGGAATACAAAGCTGAAAACATTTAATACAATATAGACTTTGGAATAAAACACAAAGTTCAGTTTATCTTTTGCATGTTATCTACGGAAGTACCTAGTCTGGTTCCAAGTACTACTCAGTTCTTAAGGATCGTCAGAAAAAATTCTTTAAAATTCATCAGAAAGACTGAATTGCTGAATTTCTTTATACCAAATAGGTTTTAATTTAGTGATTGTAAGACTACAATGATTATTTCAATCAATTCCTTATTAAAAAAAATTGACTAATAATCATTTCAGTACATTTTTTTATCTGAAGAATTGATTTTTCTTCACCTCCTACATATATTTCATGCTCTCTTATTCATTCACTACCATTTAATTTCATATATTTCCTTGTTGGCTATGGCCAACTAGCAAAAAGATTTTCTAAACCAGTTTTGGGCTTAATTTTTAAGACATGAGCCTAATAGCACCTTCATGGGTGCACACAGCACCTATTCATATACCAAAAGGACCGTTTACATTTTGCTAGCCTCCCCTTCCACCACTCTAAAGGTATCATTTAACTCACATCTTTCCCCAAAACCACATCAATCACAATGAAAAGCTTAAAAATATACAACAACAAAAATTTAGTGCATCAAAGAAGACACAATTAAAGTAAATGCCCCATGATTAAATGAATCTGGACGGACTATAGCCTCAGCACATTCAAGAGGATGTTGTGCAGGAAAAGCAGAGGCCATCAAGAGAAGAAATCTAACCTGCTGCTTTGTAATTTTTGTGCAGACTTAGAAGATACTTCCAATGAATTATCTCAAATTAGACATCATTTCTTTCAGGCAACATTCAAGTTTCCTTTTGTCTCTTCTCTTCTACTTCTAATCATTAATTCTAATTGTCTCAGATATTATGTCAGATAGGAATGGAAAAGTGGCTTGTGTTTTATTTCAATTTACACATTAGCAAAATGCATTCTCAAATTCAAGAATCTGTCACAGAAAAAAGAACAGGACTTTACTCATTATCTCCTCATTCTCTTCAGAAAGACTATTAAAAGTATTAAGATTTAGAGACACTGTTATCAGTTAATTAATAAAAAAAAGTCATTTTGTCACTGCTAAAAAAAATAAAATTAAAATCACATCTATGCAAAATAAAAGTTTCTTGTTATTGATATACTGATAAAAGCAGTAGAAGAGTGTAAAAGAGTGCTGTGAAGTGTAGCACAACATTGGAAGAAGATAACCAATGGTAAAACAAAACCCAGAAATGTTACAGCGAAAATAAAAAGTTAATGGATGTTATCCACTGTAAACACAGTAGTGGATTAAAGAAAGTCTTGTAGAAAAATATATACTGAGGTGATAACTGTGGACAGGAAAATTCTTGCACATCTAGTACATGATCACTCTGCATTATGCAAATTCAGTTCTCTAGTCACCCTCCATACCAGAAAAGTCTGAGACAATGTGAGATGATTTAGTGTATCAAGCAGCAAGTCCCTTAATTTCAAGTCTGAAACTCCACAAATCAAGAAGTTCAATGTTTGAGTTATTTACATTTTGGTTTTTGACAAACCAAAAACAACACAAAGCTAACCCAGCTTGATACCACACAAGTTTCCACCAAAAAATTAAGCTCAGCTCATCTTTGGCTGTCCAAACCCAAATACTGCAAGGACCATATGAAATGTTTTTCGACAAAACATTTCACACTGAACAGTGTATACTATTTTTTTACTTTTAAAATACATTAAAGTTTATAACTTCAAAGGAAAAGCAATAGTCATAGCATAATGTACAACTTTTCATAGTCATGTCCAACCATAAAGAAGTTATTTTAGTTCTAGCATTCAAGCTTCACACCAATATTCCAAGAACGCAGACCAGAGCTGCCACAACACAGTAAAAAAAAAACACTTAATCCTTCTCAAATCTTCTTTCCCTTCTACTTCCCAACCTGTAGTGTTGTTCTCAGACATAGGGGGGGGAAAGATATATTAGGTCAACATTAGTTTTTAGCTTAATATTATTTTCATCTTCAGAAAGATGGTTTCTTGCCAGATTGGGGGGAAAAAAAGGAGAGGAGGAACCTACTTGCAATTGCTTTAAAAAAAAAAAAAAAAAAAAAAAAAAAAAAAAAATGTTGAAGCAATTTCTGTCCCTGAAGCAATTTCTGTTGCTTAGGATTCAAACTGGGTTCCTTCCCCATTGCAGTGCAAGAGTAACTCACTAGTCAAGCCCTCTAACAGACAGGAGAACACACAGTTCTCCTTCTACAATAACTGCTGCAGGGTGTCCCAGACTGGCTGCAAATGAAATGTTTTATCCATTTCTGCTGTCAAACAACCTTGATCAGTGGCCAGAGCAGGAAGTCAACCATATACCAGGAGTATTTAATCCAAGTCAAGCAACATTTTATGGCAAAACCATGTCTCTTATTTTCACGAGCAATGTGGGAAGTCAAAAGTAGTTTCCCTTATTCTCTTCTACTTTTTCCCCAGGCTGTTTTAACTTCTGCACTTTAGTAGAGATAAAATGTCAGGATACAGGAACAGAGTGAATATGTAATAAGGAATTTTTTTCCAACTCTCCCCTCAATCCAGCAGTGGAGTTTTCATAAGGGACAACTGCGAGTGCCCTCTCCTGCACAATGCAGGAGCCCCTTAACCAGATTTGCTCCAGTCACTACAGCAACGTCCTTGGGCTGCCCCTGAGCCTTTTGAGTAAAGCTTTCTCTTTCCAAGCTACTTGCTGAAGATTAGTCCCACAGGGACCAATTCACAGCTACACCACCAACCCAGAGACCTTCAGGTGCCTGTCTTGCTAGTCTCCTCTGTCATTCGGACACAAAATTCTTGTATCTGCATCAGGCACTGGAGCCATTGTTCAAGGAGCAGAATCACTATCTTCTTCAGTTAATTCTGCATCTCTGAACAGAACTTTCTTTGGTAAAGTTTGCAGAGTTAAGCACAGAAAAGAATTAGTCAGGTAACTTATTCAACTGCCCTTAATATCATCAGACTCCAAAGCACTCCATTTTTGCTGACCTTGTGCATATGAAGTATTCCCTTTCTAAATGCAGTTGCAGTGGCACTTCTTTCTACTGACTCTGACTCTTTCATAACTTGATCAGAGGACAGCTCTGCCTTCAGCCACCCACATAATGCAACACCTTTATAAATGGTGTCAAAAAGTGCTGCATTATCACCAATCACCTACAAGCTTTCTCAGTAAGAATTCATTCTAGTAATAATCTTCAATTCAACTAATAGTACAGCGGACCACAGAGCATAGCCCAAAACTATATTGCCAGACAAGACACCTAGGCACCTATTCCTGTGCCTATGGAATATGGAATAAATTCTCTCTACTATCCTACTTCAAATTAAGAAAATAGTTTTGCATGTGAATAAAATTAAATCATAGAAATCTTAAAACACTCTTGTATAGTGACTAAGAGATCAAAAACTTAAGAAGTAACTCTTAACCCTCAAGAAACAAAAATCTTATAATCAGAACACCAATACTTAAGTCAAAATAAATCAATGAACCTTGGAAATCTTCACATTTCCAACAGTGTAGGTTTTATATTTCATTTTACCAAACTGAACTTCGATTGCCTTGGGTACAAAGTGTTTCCAAAATGTACACTGCAATGAAAAGCACACATTATCAATACAAAGGATGTTATTCTGTTATTTAATCAAAACGTTTTCTCATCAGAATGTTGTTAAGATCAGAATATGTCTGCATAGCAATAGCATACAGCAGGCCTTGGGTTACTTTATAGCAGCAATTCATCAGCACTCATATTCATGCTCATTTCTGACAAGAAAAACTACAGAGAACAACTAAATTAATTAATTGCAATTTATTTGGTGGGATGGGCACAAATATACCTTCTTCTACTGCTAGTTTAAACTTCCTCTATACAGTTAAGGCTTGCAAAATAAATACACCAGGAAAGCTGCTAAACATTCAGCCCTAAAACTCTATCTTATCTCTGTACTAAAGCGTACATTTCCACAGGTAATTTGTCCCAAGAGAATAAATAAAAGGCTAAGAGATTCTTTACTGTAGCTTCTTCCTCCTCTTTTCCCAAGAGGAGAATAAGCACATTAAAATCCCAGTCTTGATTTCCAGAAAGGTCATCTTTTTAAGACCTGGTCAATGAAGAAACCCTCATTTCACCAATTTTAAATACATCTTCCCTTGACTGTTTTGTCCTTCAGAGGTTTCAGCATTAGCCTTACAGACTTGAAGAACTATTGTCTCAAGTTCATTTTGCATGAACATTTTACTCAAAGTCTACTGGCTGCCAGCAAATCCAACAAAAAAATAATACAAGGATTAAGCATTTCATTGATTAATTAAATTCTCATTGCAAATTTAAATTGTAAATATTAAATTAATGAAACGCAAATAACACTGCCTCTACTGGAAAAGTGCACAGAAAGGAGATACGGTGGCACTGTAAAAACGTAAAGAGTAGAAGCACTTAGACTGGCTCCCAGTTATGGGTGTCAGTTTCATAGCACAGCCCTAGCAACACAAAGCTGCACTTGCAGCAGAGTTCACTGCAGGTCTACTTGCCACTACTGTAGCTTCATATTTTGTAAGGAGATAAAGGATGGAGACTTCAAAACACAGCACAAAAATTTCTCTTTTATTCTGAACCTATTTACTATTGCTTTTAATACTACAGGTTGGAAACTGTACTGCAAACAACCTGCCTACAAGGCCCACTGCTGTCTTCCACTACTGAGTAGTCTTCTGTCTTTCCTGCCATACTTTGATGGCTATTTCTTTTAATTGCTTCCTTGGCAGCTTTTCAATACTAGCTTGACTTCAGCAATTAAGACTTGTGCAGATTCCTTACCACTCAGGGCCTAGGCCACTGAGAAGGTGCTGCTTATACTCACTGCAACACTTCAAGTAAAGCTGAAAAATTGCTTCTCTGGAATACTTAATTAACAACTCAACTTTTCCTTCCCAGACTTCACGTGTTTTTAAATTAATTTGCTTTTCCAAAACTGGAAGGAGAAAAAGTATTACAGGTTAAAAAAAAAATAAATAAACAACCACACTCAAAAAAACACCACCACCATGTCATAATCATCTTGCATTCCTCAGATAAAAACAAAATATTTTTCAACCTCAAAGAGCACATCCACGCTTAACCACAGGAATCACGGCACACAAGAAAATAAAAACCAAATGCATCACACAGAAAAATGCTAAAGTAACTGCAAATGGATCAAGAAATTTCCTTTCAAAGCTGCAAACTAAGAGTATTACCATGAGCAAGTGCTGACCTAGAAATAGATCACTTCTTCTGCAAATGCATTATAAACACTGACTCACTTGAGCCACTCTTCTCTGGGAACTGACAACAAAACTGTCATGGTAGGCCTGAATGAGCCAAAATAGGCTTGTACATGTCCTGGCCTGCCCAAACATGTTTTTCTGCTCTCCTTCCTTCTGCTATGGGGAGAAGCTACTGCAGGAAAAAGGACAAGGAACCTGGAGCCACTGAGTCTAAGGACCCTGGCTTGCCCAGACTTGTTTTATTCCTGTTTACATCCCGTGGTAAACAAGGTACATACACCTGGCTTGCGCCTGCCTTGTGCAAATTTGGGTAAAGCAAGCCTCTGGCTTCACCTGATATAGTCAAGCTTGGCTATCTGCCATTTTGATTAGCTATTCTGTGTCCAAAGGCCCATTAGTCTCAGGCTGTATTGATAAAAAGAGATGAGCAAGTTACACAATGTGCCCTGCTGTTGTATTTGTGCTTGCTTGCCGCCTGCTGCCATTGCTCTCTTTGCTTCTGGCAGTGATTCTGTCATTGCCTTCTACAGCATTATGCCTTGCTAAGTTATAAGCTAGCCCTCATACTTAAGGCCTGAAATGTCTGGAAACTGCCTGCTTCGAGTTTACCAGGAATAGGCACCAAAAACCTCCATGCAATAGGCCTGCATAGCCAGGGTGACATTGTGCTAAGACTGCACATTGCAAGATATCCTGCCTACACATGCCAAGATGAGGAGCCCTGAAAGCGACACACAGATCATCCAGAGAAATCAGGATAAGGTCAGAGATTGTCTGCCTCCTTTCCCCAGCATCCTGTGAAGCCTGGGAAGAATCAGAAGCCTCATCAGCCAACAAGACATCGACAGAATTACCTGCAAGTGTTTTGGGTACTTTCTGAAGCTGTATCTAACCTCTCGAGTCAGGAAATAATATTTTGTGAGTAAATACTTAAAGCCTCTTGTAATTCACCAATTGCCTTCTGCCATAAGCAGAAAGGAGCTTCCTGGGTCCATCTAGTGGGCAAGTGGTATATTGACCGCAAGAACCTTTTCTTCCAGTTCAACTGGGTTTAATGTTTATGTTTTTGCTAGTTATTTCTAAATATTCTAGATCCTATGTTATCATCTGTATAACATGTCCATGACCATTGCAAGAGAACCTGATTATTATTACTAAAATTAGTGGTCAGGATGTCAAGAGTTCTGAATACATTCACAGATATAACTTAGGCCCAGAGATGTTCCTCCAGGTTGCCATTACTCAGTGAGTCAATTTTAATGGAAGAAGAACCTTCTTTTCCCCTAGCAGCAATGCCAAAAGCATGTTTTTCTGAGTGACCAGGGGGAGCAGCAAGTGACCAGATGTGGATCTTCCTGGGTTGATAACAGGCTGTCCAACCAGGCCACAAGTTCTGTGTAACAGTAGCATGACAGCTGCCCTTTCTTTGCGGTTGACATGCCACTAAGTCTTAATGATGTTTCTTAGCTTTGGGGTTGGCACATTTTTGCAGAAATGCTATTTGCATCAGTTTTTTCCATATCAATCTCTTCAAGGAATTCAATCTTATCACAAGCCGTTATGCAGGATTTGACTGTATGGACATGTTTGCAAAATATCCCCAAATTTTAATAGTCTGCTCTATTTGAAACTTTGTAGCCATTCTATCTGATTAAAACTTGGCTTTAGAGAATAGCCAATGTATGTATGCCCACCTGTGAGCCCAGAGGCATAACAAATAAGCAGATGCATGAAGAATCACATAAGGAGCCGCTTCTAAGTATCAAAAAGAAGAAATACTACAGGGAGCTTAGATAGAACTCAATACCTTGAACTCTCATCAACTCTCAACCCCAAGTGAGACCTTTGCATTTTAGAGCTGTTATTATTCTGCACTCCATATGATCCTTAAAATAATTTAAAATGCTTTGCACAGAACTGTTCAGAATTATGAACACCCTGAGCACAAACTGCCAAAGAACATCTTGAATGTGTACGTGACATGAAACCTGATGCTGTATTCATGAAGTGTAGGCTAGAAAGAAAATGGCAAAGGTTAATACCTGAGGACACTGACAATTTTCATTCCAGTTTTACTTACTGTATTAATATTTGACATCACTGCAGAAAAACGCATCAATAAACCTAGATCTGCCTTAAGTATTTCTAAGCTATTCAAAGCAAACAGAAATATGTAAGAAGACATCCTAAGATAAAATTCCTGGTTGGTGCCAAAGTGATCTCCTTTCCAAATGTTAAGCATCTTAGAAGTTACTGATGACAACTGGTACTAAGCATCTCATAACACTGCAGGAAATTCAACTAGGCAATAAAAGAAACCTAACTTGTCACATTTTAATATTTTCAGTAATAACATGGGGAGTAGAAGTTAAGAAACACAAAACTATGTATGTTACAGAAACACAGAACTATCAGGGTTCGAAGGGACCGCAGAGATCATCCAGTTTCACCTCACACTACACCATATTGCTCACAGCCTCATCCAGCCTAGCCTTAAACATCTCCAGGGATGGGGCTTTCACCACCTCCCTGGGCAACCTGTTCTAGTGTCTCACCATCCTCATGGTGAAGAGCTGTCAAATGAGAAAAATCTTTTAGCTGAAGGATTGCATTCAAAGTTGGTCCCCCCAAGAGATGTTCAACCTTGGTCTTCGCTCTGCAGCAGTCTTCCTTTACAGTCCTATTCCTTGTAAAGAGCAGAGCCAGCCTTCCACTTACACTACCCTTTACTCCAATAGGAAACATTTTGGTTTTGTGCAGCTACCACCATTCCAACTGACCACTTCATCCAATGTGGTGTCATCTAATAAAAAGTCTTTTGGGTAAGGAAACAACAAGGTAAGAATGCAGAGATGAAAGCACAGCTATATAGCTCTTTCTTCAGCCTATGCAAGGACTCTCTTATTTCCCACGAAAGAGTGAAGAAAGAAAATGGCATTTTAAAGAGTATCCTCACTGGAGATGGGCAATGCCACCTCACAAAGAACAATTTCTGGCTTCTTTCTATCCCCTCAGAAGCAATGCTGATTACTTACAGCTAATTCATTTTCTCTGTGCCAGCTTAGGTTGTTATATTTCAGAATCATCTTTGAAGATATTATTTACTGAATTAATCAATCAATCAATTCTCTATATGCTAATCCTCAAACATTCTGGTTTGTCACATCAAAGAGTCTCCATCAAGAAGACATGTTACATAATTAAATTAACCATACCAGAAGTAAATTGTGCTTTTGATCAAGAACGCACAGCTTCTAAGACTTTGCTAGGAAATTTCCTTATTTGATCATATGATGAGTAGCTTCATTGAGATCAAGAAAATTATCATGTTAACTTTTTAGAAATATACTACATTGTTTCAAACCAGATAATGGCTTTCTGTTTTGCTTATCAGCCTGCTTCCCTGAAAAGCATGAGAGATGGACTGCTTTGAGCTAATCTGTTCCTATTTAACATTTTTAAACACCACCTGAGAGGAACAAAGCTCTGTCACACATCAGTATTTGTAAATCAAAGGCATCAATACTTTATGTACTTTAACATTCACTGGTTGAGTCTTACTTGTGAGAGTTCTAAAGCTTACAAATTCAAATTTATGAAGTTGCTTGTCTTGATGAGCTTTAAATATTTTATCATATAGCCGCACTTAACAGAAGACAAATGTCTATACTTTAAAAACAGTAAAAATATAGGACAAACACTGCCATAAACTTGTAAATTACCAGCTAAACACCTAAATTGGACAAGACAAAATGTAACACTGGCTTGCAGGGAGAAACTAGGAAATCTTTTCATACAGCCATATTTTCAGGATAAATGTGTAATGCAGCATTCCATGTGTAAAGACTGGGTGAAACTAATATCTCACTTTAAAACTGGTATTTAGATGGTGGTACTTTATTGTTATGATGTAGTGTCACACAAATTTCACTGTATTTTAATAAACCCCTAATAATTTTCATAGCAATACACCTCACATGCTGTAATTCAAGTTGTTTAAAGAAGAAAAAAAAAAAAAAAAAGTACTGGGAAACCTTTGGATTTTGTGAGCCAGAAGATGTAATATCAAAGTATATTTATCATCTCCAGGTGTTTACACACTGCTTTCATAAATTCTGTTTTCACATTCCTCGTTGGCCTTACACTGTGTTCTTAATCACATTCAGAAGCTTCACACAGTTTTTGCTGAATCTGGAATAATCCGAAGAAATTGCTTAACTATAAATATATGTTGTGAATGGTTGCTTATAGCCCTTAAGAACCTTTGTGAGGGAGAAAGGAAAAAAAAAAATCAATTCACAGCAAAGAACAGGCAACCACTCTTCTTTGGCAGACACAAACTTGGCAAAATTTTGGCAAAACCCTGGCAGACATTCTTGTTTATTGCTTTGGTAAGCTGTGTGAGGTTGGTATAAAGTAAAACATCTTTGCAGGCTACTGGAAAAATGCAGCAAATATCTGAGGCTCTTAACATGCTCTGATTTGAAGGCTTTAATTTAATATGTCAGTATTCGATATGTCAGACCTCAAACACTCTTTCAAAAACAGTCAATGCATATTCATTATTAATGCACTATCTCTGAGGGAATGGATCTATTTGAGCTGAATCTGACCAATGTCATTAGTCAGACTGCAATCCAAATCAGGAGGAATGGTCATAGGTAAGAGAACATTTCTGCCAACCTTGTTTCTTATACTATTTGCTTCAAAATTTAGAAAACCAGTGAGATCTATCTGTTTGCCTATCATAAAATGTTGCACAAATACCTATTAAGCTTGAGAATCAGTGAATCTGGGATTATTTCTCTAGAATCAGATAATGTGTTCTGTATCCCTGGAGTTACAGCATGCAAATTAATGCTTAACTGAAACTGTAACTTTCCAAAAACATATTGGGCTGTAACTTGAGCTGCTGCACAAACTCTGTGGTGACCTAAAACTTAAAAATAGCATAATAAAAACTAAAATCACTGATGTTTTTAAGGCCTCTATAACTGTCAGGTCTGAAATATTTTTTTATTTACATGTTTAAAAGAAACCAACATCAGATTCATTAACTCCATGCAATTAACGCATACCCTAACCACTATAATGATCAGGTGTTTCCCACTGATATTTTCAGCATTACTAGTTAGACATGATGTTAACATTGCAATTTCAGCAACAATTTCAAAGCAGAAACTATAGTCATGGTACTTCTGAAGGTGAAATTCTAAGTACCTTTATAAAAAGGCCTGTTCCTCTACCTGCATGATGTTTTCTTGCACTGCTCAGTTTGTGCAAGAGAGATGTTGAGTAAATTCTAATTAAAAGGCATGTTAAAACACTGCTGCGTGAAACTTTGCAACACTGCTTTTGTGCGTCTTGAAATCCAGCAATACTAAACTCAAACTGACAAGCAACATAAGCCCTGCAGGTGACAGAAGCAGACCATCTCCACACACCCCTCAAAACCTGAACTCTTCCTGAACAGCATTTTTGTCATATGTTCCTATCTGCAAATATGCATGGAAGCAAAGTTTGCTGAGGAACATTTTTAGAGTAGAGTACAAAGCACAATTGAGAAACTAGACAAAGCCTTAATGAAATTAGCAAATTGAACAACACAGAATCATAGAATTGTCTGCGCTGGAAGTGACCTCAAGGATCAGTTAGCTCCAACTCCCCTGCCATGAGCAGGGTCATCTCACACTAGATCAAGCTGCTCAGAGCAGCATCCAGCCTGGTCTTATACTTCCAGAGATGGAGCTTCTACCATCTCCTTGGGCAACCTGTTCCAGTGTCTCACCACCCTCATGGTGAAGAGCTTCTTCATGATGACAAAATAAATTAAGGACAAAGTAGCATAAGATATTATATACCACATTATACTAATAGAGTCACATATGAAAATACAGAATATGGCCTTTCACAGAGAAGGTCTATGCGATGGAAGACAACATGCACCTGCTCCAGACTACTGCAATCATGAAACAAACCACACACAAAAAAACATTTAGCAGACATTTATAGCAATGATTAATATATTTTCTTTCAGTATTTATTCTGTTATCTCATGATGAAACAAAAGGAAATTAAAACCATTATCACAATGCAGGGAAAAGCAGTTGCTATACAGGAAGAAATTAAACTGATAATTAGTCAGCTAAGGAGTTTCAAAGTAATATAACTGAGGTATACAGACACATACAGCAGAGGAGGAGAACTTCAAATGTCACATTTTTTCCCTTTAATAAAGAATAGTTGACATTAATTTATTGAGATATTACTAAAGTATTTTAAAATATAAGCATTTTTAAAATAAGAAAAGCATTGCGAGGAGAGCTTTCAAGGGAGAAAAAAAATTTACCCATCAATGCTCCTACCTTTTATTAGCATAAACAGAACAATATAAATGTACTTTATGTAACTTCTAAGTATAACACGTTACATATTTGTTCTGATCCGCCTGGTCGGTTTTGACACAGAAGACAAGAGGTTAGACAGGATATGCTGCTACAAAATCTAACTGAATGTCACATTCTCAATCAGTCTTTGAGGCTTTTAATGGCTCAGTTCCAACAAATATATCATGCACTTGCACTGACAAACTTTCACTTAATATATGAGGTCTCTAATTTGGTGCAGTAGTATTAAATAGAAGTGTACATTCAAATTATCTTGGATATGGAGAGACTTTGCACTTAAACCAATATTATTTGATATGCTAGATTAAATTTAAACATTTCATGTCTAGTAGAATAAATTCATCATAGTATTATCTTTTAAATGGTGCTTATTCACCCACACAGCTATAAGCTCATCCATTACTATGAAGAGAGTTCCAAGAACGTCAATTCAACTGCTCCAATTAACTATCACCCCTGTTAAGCACCACATCTCTTCTAAAGTAGTACACAGTTACATGCTCTCTGTGCATACAAAACTTCCATTCACATCAACAAGGGAATGGATGCATCAAGAGAGAACTCAGCTCTTTGGGAGATGATGACTTCTGTTGAAACATCCTCACTAATATTTGCCTGCTTGCTTTAAGAAAATGTCACAAGTTCATCAATCTTCTGAGTCCAACCCAAATTTCAGCTTTGAGATCTGGACTGCAATGTTAACTGTGATGCCCCAGGGTCCTAATTAGTTTTCTTGTCATCTGGAAAATCCACCGCTACCAAATAACCCATGCTGAACACTGTACATAATAAATAGGGCGTTGTTGGTTGGGTTTGTGTCTTTCTACAAATAGGGATTGGAAGCAGGGAGAGGAGGTCACCCAGCCTGTGAGATTATTGTACATGGGTCCATAGCACCAAATTCAGTGCAGCTATCCTACAACATCATTGCTGCTGAGGATGCAGTGTATAAATAGGCTTCATCAATAACACTCATGGAATTAAAAAAAAAATTTAAAAAAAAAAAAAGTTAGGGGTTTTTTTTTTTTTCTGGCCATGCACTTTCTAAATATTCTAGCAGTCTCAGGAAAACAGCAAATGCGTAGGAAAGCAAGAGAACTGCTCTGTGAATAAAAACAATCAGCTCAGTTTCTTATGACCAGTAGCACATTGTTCCCAACCTCCCTCATGACAGAACTACTCACCACATAGTACTCTAACAACAGAGGTGGCTAAGAGGTAGAATATTTTCGCAGATTTGTGAAACTAGCTTTCTAAAAGAAACTTACTAGTCTGAACAGTAACACTGGGAACTGCTCTGGGATTTCATCTTCCTTCCATGAAAGTTTTTCCCATACCAGAAGTGTTTAATGCATTCCAACCCCTCAAAGCTAAACAATGCCCAGACAGCAAAACAGTGCTCTCCTATATTTCCTACTTCTTCAATGACATCAGCTTTGCATAAGTGGAGAAAAATTCTCATCTCAATGACACCAGTTTTCCAACAACAGATGCCTTTTCATTACTATAACTATCATCACTGTTGTTCATATACTGGTATAAACACCAAACATCCTAAAAAATGGGAGAAATTTTTTTTAAAACTTTCAGCCTAGCTAACACTTATGCCAACAAAAGGCATCAAGGTTAACTCTTAATTTAAAAATAGGGGGAGAGATCCTAATCTGTTCTCCTGTTATATTCTCGGGTTAACACTTGCACAGACCTGACTTCATATTGAATGCTATCCTGAAGGCAATAAAAACACATTGAAATATCTGTCTGGAACTCAGCAAACAACATTTCTGATAATAAAAAAAAGAACATAATTGACCTCTTTGTGCTCTTTTGCAGGCTCAGCAAATTTTTTAAGCAATGAGAAGTATTTCAGCCATAGAAGCAACAATTATAATTGAATATGATGAATAACAGCATCATTGCAATCGTGGCTACTCTTCAGAGTAGAAACAGACCAGAAGAGATAGTCTACACAGCAGGCAATAAGACACCTGAAACAACCAATGTTCCAAATGCTTGGCTTAATTTATTCCCAAACAAAGCACATGGGAGCAAAAGCATTGCCCAATGCATATTATGCCACTGTATCATATTACACTTCAGCCCTGACCTCCAGTTTCCATGCCACTGCACTGCAGCCTTTAATGACAGGTGAAGAGGTTAAACCAGAGGTGTGGGTTTATGAGAAGGACAAACACCCTTGAAAGACAAGTCTGGCATTACTGCTCATTCTCCGCAACGACCTCCATCTGCCCAAAGAGCACCGTGCTCACTTGTCAGCCCTTCAGGTCTCATTTGTTCTGCTAACACAGGGCAGCCAGCAGTGGTAAAAGTCATCCTCATAACCAGCTCACAAGCACTGGCTGATACAAGCACTCTGTGAGGATAAGCAGCTGCACTCACTCACCATGCACACAGCAATGGTGGGGGTGGCCCCGCCAAAACCATAAAAATGTTTGGGAAGAATTAAAGATATGCTCCTGGGGGAAAATTATAGAGCTCATTGCTCCCCTTAGCTTCTGGGGTGGCTTTTGTTTTGCCTGGCTGGGAGTTTTTGTACACTAGACAAGGACACCTGAAGAGTGATCAGTAGTTGCAACGTTCAAGGTAATAAATCTGAGTTCCTCAAGTTTTTCGTATGCTCAAGTAAATTTCAATAATGGCATTACAGGAACTGTAGCAGGGAGAGCACAGGCACAGAAAAAGGCAAAGAAATCAGCTTACTGCACACAAACAGCTCTTCGTATCCCTTACTACACTGCCCAGAATTATTTGCCAAAACACAAACCTTTCTTAACCTCAAGAGTAATTAACATGTGAACCCCAATAAGATGACCTTAAAATATTCATTTAGCCAGGCTCTCTTTCCTTATATTTTTATTTAAATCATTAGCACTCATCATACCATGAGGGCCTTTAATCATACACATAAAATTTATGAGCAAGTTTCACCCATATCAGCTCACAACAGGCTTTTTTTTAAGTGCACATATCTTTACAGTCACATACAATCTTTATTAATATTAGCTCTGAGATACTGAGAGTATCTTACTCTCTCCTAACTTCTGCTTCTTTTTTTTTTTTTTTTAACATAAAGCAAGCATCACCTGATCATTTGAAGCCCTTGTTCAGATGTTTTGAATTTAATCAGAATACCTGAGGTGTCAATAATCTTGTCTGTCTTTCTGACAGGAATCAGAAATCGAACTAAAGCTCATGCTGTATAACAATCATGTAACCCAGCATTGCATCTCAGCAACTTACATTCCAAGAAGTCTAAAGTAACCTCTTTTAGTTGAAAACACAAAGAAAATCAGCCTTTTGAAACTAAATTTAATAAACCAAGCAACCTAATCCAAATACAAAACAATAAATTTCTTAAAAGCACTAGGAAAGATGCTAGAATCCTGTTTCATGTACCATAATTACCTTCACAATATATATTTATACACTTCAATTAATCAAAATAGAAATGGGAAGGGAGAAAACGTCACTCTTCTGTTAGATACTTGTTGTTAAATTCCGTCCGTCCCCCCCTCCCCGCCCACCTCCTCACCACTGGTTACTTAAAGCAGTCTAGGCAGCAGAGCTGGAAAGTAATACATAGCCAAGAGTGCCCTCTGTCATTTCCTAGAGGAAAAGACATTCTGTAAATGAAGATGTCAGTCAGTTGCTTGCCAAGAAGTCACATAAAATAGGCAACTAGGCTATAATAAAAAAACCTTAAAACATGAAAGCAGCTCAGCATAATTTAAGTCATATCCTAACAGTGCTGATTAACGTGAATCTACCCTAATGAAAATATACTTACAGAGCCATCTGAAACTGTTCCAGCCATTTTTTCTTCAAGTCTTTAGTTTTGCAATAAACTTCTAGACCGTTTTGACCTTGGATATGAATGAGGTAGAAGCCATAAGACCACTGCATAAAAGAATTGGCAGTACAAAGGTTATGAAGAAAGGGATTTTTTTTTTTTTTTAAAGAACATTTGTACATTCCTGAATTCCTGGCTTTGAGGAACAGCAAGACTATATTATAGTGCTCACTTAGAAATTAATTACTCATATGATGCAATTACACCAAAATAAACAAAAGCTGAAATCTCCAGATATTCACTTCAGCTTACAATTAAAACATAAAACTAAAATAAATATTTCAGATAACAAAAATAAATGTTTCAGGTTGCTGCTGAAAACATAGGAATAAGCAACAAATATTTACCTTCTTATTTTCTTTATCAGTAGTGGGGTTGTTTGTAATTTTGTATTTCTGAAGATCTATTATTTCCTTCATTTCATAATTGTCACCTCTCCGTTTGCAAACAATTACAGCTAGATCAAACAGGAAGATATGCCTATGAAAATACAATATAAAGGTGGTTCAAAACACTCTGGAAAGCCAGCATCCAAAATCTCATTCCACATTCCCATGGCACATAAAATTTTGAAGATAAGCAACTGAACTGAAGAATAATGAAAGAAAAAAAGTACTGAAAGTGCTTTTGCTCACCACTTAATACTTTCAAGAGTATTAGGTGGTCTTCGGATGACAACATAATAGCTAACTTCCCATGGATCACTTTGCAAATTCACTTGGTGAATGGTGGATAGACTCTGTGAATGCACAGTGCAAGAGGCTCACTGAACCAACCACAAAAAGAGTTAGAGGCTTTTTAACAGCAAACACCAGAAGTCAGGACATCACCTGTCTTGCCTTGCACGTTTGTCTAATGTGGTTATCCTTATTTCTCCATCACCTTGAGGTCTCCCATACTGTAAGAGGGAATGATTCTAAAACAGAAGTAATACATACAGCTCAATATAGCAAAAGCATGAAGACATTCAAATCATTAACCACTTACTTCTTTGAACCAAAATAAAACAATTTTCACACCTTTAAAGCATTTTTGCCTTACTACCATCTAAAACTAAATAGAAGAATCAGTCCATTCTATTTTTGTCTTCAATACAGGGAAATTTTCCCATTACAAAAACATCAGAATCACCACACAAACACAAACTTTGAACTATTCAAATGTATTTAACCACAGTCAACCCCAGAAAGTAGAGATTCCTGTACTTCAATAGTCAGGTCACGCTAAACCAAGCAAAGCATATTTATACTTAATTACTGAGTACTATAATCACTCATGAAATTGGAGGGGAAGGGGGGGGGAAATCTATCTCTATACTCAATGAAAAGTTATTTATAAACTGTATGAATAGAAAATCTTGCATACCAAATTCTCTATTGATAGTTGAAACTGCCTAATTTCACGCAGCGTTTCATTATCTCTCTTCACTTCATTTACATACTGAGCCAAGTCCTACAGCATCAACAGAAAACAGAAGAAACAGGTTTTTTTCATAACAGACCACCTTCATACACTATTTTGGCAAATTTAGTCCTAATTTTGTCTTTGATTTGTATATGCATTCAGTCATTTAAAATAAACAAATAAATATCTTCAGTGCTCAAGAATTACCAATGTGCACACCTTCATAAAGGAGAAAAGCCTCTGCATAGCTTCAATCACATTTACAACTTTCTTCATCTTATCTATTAAAACACAAATTTTGTAGCAAGTAATAGTAATAAATCATTTAAAAGTGACACTTTTTTCTTAGTTTTCATTTTCTCTTAAGATTAAAGATGGAAATGTAATTTATGCAGCACACTATCAAAAAAGTAGTCTGAGAATAAAACAGAAGGTAAATAAAGCATATAGTAGAAAACACATGTAAAACAGCTCAAAAACAGCATGTAAGGCACAAATATATCATAAGCTGGGTGTTTAATAGGAGAACAGAAGCCACTGCCCTAGCAAGAGGATCTTGCTCTTACTGTGGCACCGCAGAAATGCCATTACCCAGCAAAATTTATAAAGGGCTTTCAGTGAGATACACAACCTGAAGTCACAGGTTGAGATCATAATTGTCTCCCCTATCAGAACATGGACTGCACACATTTCATTAAAGCCTTTAAAATGCTCTGAATGGGCTCAAGCAATAGTCACAATTTGCTGGGGTTTCTCTGTGGCTAAAGATGAGAAGTGAACAGCAATGGTAACTGATAAGGCCAAGATGCTGAAAGCAGCAGCTGGAAAAGGCATTCTGATCTTCACAACTTGCTTTTACACCATCCCTTCAATATGGTGACTGATATGGAGGATGGGGAAAAAAAGACACATCATCTTCCTTAGATGTTTTTAATCAGATTCTAAGAATAGCTGCAACCATTATGCCAGCTTCCCAAATGCATATGTGCAAGAGGCATTCGCATAGGTTGTAAAAGAGTTAGTGTAGAAATTAAATAGCCCTTTCCTTCCTGCTAAAAGAAATCTGACAGCATAATCCTTCTATCCTTCTTTCTAGAGGGGCAGTAGCACTTTGCTGACAGTTCTTCCAAAGATATTTTATTTTCAAGCAGACACATCAGTGTTTTTAGAGGCAACATACTAATCCTGCAGTTACTCCTCCTACACTAGCAGGGACTAGTAAGCAGATATGATAAATTCAGAGGGAAACAATCCTGCATCCTTGAGCAGAGAGCAGGGAGGGGAAGCGCAAGGGGAGGATTTGGGGCTTTTTTTAATTGGCTGGTTATGTCCTGAAAGCCAGCACATAACTGCCACAGCCATTCTGGAAAGAGCCTGCTTAATTTCTTTTCAGTCCAACAGCCATCAAAAAAAAAAAAAAAAAAAAAAAAAAAAAAGTTGGAAGACAGCAAACGGGAAGCAAAAAGTGGCAGGGGAATAAAACTCAGAGTTCTTTCTCTAGCCAAACAGCAGCCAGGATGCATGGCTTGCCACTAGGTGGTAAGAGCAGTACATCACTCCATTTCAGCCACCTATCCATTGGAGATTACCATGGTGGTGACTCGCTGCATTCACTGTGCAAAATTGGACCCAAAAAAGGAAACCAGAAATCTCACTTGAGAGCTGGTCTGTATTGCAGGTGTGCAAGGCAGACAGTCACATAATGAGAGGAAGCTTGTGACTTCAGGGGACCTTACAGATTAGAACAGAATGAGAGATGACCTGTGTCACACTGGCTTCTTCCTCCTTTCCCCACAAAGAATAGAAAAGAAATTCCCCATTCCTGTGCGTGCATGTCACAATTCATGCTGCAAAGCAAACGAAAGTGGAACCGTGCCCCATTTCACAGACTCTATTCTCTTATAAGGCAGCGCAGCTACTTTGCAGGTGAATGCACAGTAACAGGTAGTCTACCTCCAGAAAGCCACTACTGCTTTCTGAAGTAAACCCACAGAGATGACACTAAGATGGCAGAAAAAGTCCTGTAAAGATCATTGACCTCAATGAGAATTGACTTACAGTGCTGGAAATGTTTTAAATTTTGGAAGTGAGACCAACATAACTGAAACAGCTATTTTTATATGACAGCAAAATTATGTAAAAGTAAACTGAAATCAGGAAGTTCGATTCCATAAACCTTCAAACTTCAGAAAAATACTGAACTTATTTTGCAGACTTGAGCAAAGCATTCAGCTATATACTTGCCCTGACATACTTGAAGCTCACAGAGACCTGTGGAAACATGTTTGATCTGCTGTGAAAATATTATCTCCTCCAGGAAATAGAGTTCTGAGCTATCATTTTAACTGCAAACAAAGACATGAATATTTCATTGCCATGAATACTTACCTTCATTGCATCAAGTGCCAGCTTGAGATTTGCTTTCTCCATGGGATCTGTAGTGTGCTTTACCAGCTCCTGTGGACACAGCAGTCAAAACTTTTCACCCACTGTCTGTCAGTTTATAAACTTGAGTTGTCACCCCCAACCCAACCGCCTCAAAAAGTCAAAACCAGAACACACAACCAAAAAATTCATTCTCACCCCGAGAGTTTGCAGCCTATAACTGAGTGAGGAAGGTAATTGACAATTGTTTAGCAGTGATTGCTGCATAGCCTGAACACTGATTTTAGCTGACAATGAACCATCATTAGAAGATAATTTGGTCTGTTGCCAGATCAGATCACTGTTACCTGTGTATGCTGAAAGCACAGGTAACCCAGCTCATTTGTGCATTACTATGTAGTACACCAGTCCATTCCAAAGCATCCACTTATTTGCAGAGAGGTATGTATGCTGGCAATGAAATCTCAGATAAACTGTGCACTGCTTAGGAGTCACTGTCCCATTACGCCTAAACTCAGAAGACATATTTAAACCAACTGTAAGCATTTAAAAAAAAAATTAGCCACTACCCATAAAGAAAATAAAGGGGCTCTTTTGCGTTTTATGAAGAGAAAAGGTAACTTCTTGGTGAAAAAATTATTTCTTCTTTATAATTTCAGAAGGGAATTACATACCTAGCTTGCTATGATTGTAGGATGTGATGGTATAAGTATTTATAATATATACTACAATTCTAATAATTTACTGGGTTTCTTTCAAGTCTGTAAAATGGTTCTTTCTTATATGATGTGTACTGCAGAGCATAGTGACATTGTATGTCGTCTTTTCCTAATACACAGCTTGAATACAGAATGACTCAGGTTCCAATTCTTTTTTTTTAAAGAAGTTGCACTGTTCTGTTTTTGTCCAGTTTTCTTTGGTCAAAATATTGATGAATCTCTTACAGAAATGTTTCCCAAAATGTACTACAGGGTGTACGTTGCTCTGCATAGCCAAAATTGTGCTCCAAATACAAGTGGCAGCTCTTTTTAAAATGACATTTCACGAGCATCAGCAGGGCTGACAGTCTACAGTAGTATATTTCTTTGCAACTGAACTAATAAGTCTCCTGACACAGCTATCAAATTAAATTTATAAGACTCTCCACTCTTCTTACAGGACTAACTGAAAAGCTAATGTTGTGTGGTTATAGCAAGAAGCATTTAAAAATAAAGATGGCTTCATTGTAATTTATGCAGCAAAGAAGCATCTTTAAACTATGCTCTAATCATGGTCCAGCTTCCCCTTTTGGAGAGTAATGATCCATATTTCCAAGTACCATCCATCATAGTTTGATACTCCTGACACTTTTTAATTGACCAAGAAGGAAGGGTTCAGGTACTGAGAAAACTACCGTTTCTTTGGCCTCTTTAAGAATACCCACAACCAACTCATTTTTTGGTTAAAAATTAGCCTTAAGTCTACAGAAATGTCAACCATCTCCCTTTCATAAAGGCCTATAGCTCTCATCCTTCAAATCCACCAACAATAAATAGGCAAAGTTTTGCTCTCCGTGTCTTCAGTTTTAACAATCGAGTACCTGGAGCAGCAGGTGGTACTTTAGCACTCTCTGCATTGGAACCACTAAAAGATCCCGCAAGGTGAATTTCCCATTATTGGCCCTCTTGGAACATTCCTAGTTCAAAGCAGAAGAAAGAGTTAGACAGAAGATTTGGAAAACAAAACTATTCAAGTGATATATGGGCCAAGTGACTATATTGAGTTTGAGATCAAGAGTATCGACAAAACGAAGGAAAACAGTTGATTGGCAGTAAACAAAGGACTGAGTCTAAACACTGTAAGACACTTCAACAGCACAAAAAGAGTAGAATAAATATCACAAATACAAAAGTAATGCAGAGCCCACTGGATTAAACAAAAGTCATTGCCTGTAAGCACAGCAAAGGTGGAAAACATTCCATCTCTCTTCAAAAAAAGAGACAATTTTAGAAACTGCAGGGCACTGAGTTTCACTTCAGTCCCTGCAAACATTATGGAGCAAGTCCTTTTTGAAGGACTTCTTTGAATTTCCAGGCACGTGGGGTCAATGCCTAGGAATAAACACATACATTAAGCATATGTAAATGAATGCTTGCCCTACTTGACTGCTTTCCACAACTCAATGCCTGGATCTGGGTAAGGGTGGGGACAGTCTACCCTGACTTTTCCAAGGCTTTCACCATTATCTCCCACAGCACCCTGACACTCAGCTTGGGATACTATTCTAGAAGAATGAACTACTGAGTGTATCAAGAACTGCCTAGGTCATCAGGTTAAAAAAAGAGCAGAGACTAATGTTCCCCACTCTACCTGATGGGCAGATTGCAAGTAGACCTCCTCAGAGATCCATCCAGGGACCTCGCACATATAATATATTCAGCAATAATCTGCAGGAAGAAAACCAGGACACCCATGTAAACTCTGCAGACAACACCAGATTGGGGTTATAGGTTACACTCTTCAGGGCATGTCCAACAGGAGGCTCACATGAAGGCAATATGAAAGCAAAGTCCTTTATCTGCTATGCACTAAACTGGAACACACTAACTCTGGGGAGTGACCAGCTAGGGAGCATCTCTACTGGCAGACACAGGGGTCATGACAGACAGCAAGCCCTGTGAGGCTGTGAGGGTTTGTTCATCTTAGTGGTCACAACCCAACCTGAATGATTCTCCAGTTCTGTGTTCTCAGCTAAGGTGAAGGTAAACAGAACCATATAACTGATGAATACTTCCCAAAATAAAACTAACCCTACTGACATGAGTAGCAAAACTCCATTCACTTCAGTGCCAAAATGTGTATCACAACAGCTCAGATACATCAGAGGCTCCAAAAAATAAAATAGAATTTAAAAAATAAAATAAAAGAAACAGACACATGTATCCATCCAGATTATTTTTTATCACATGATGAAAAGTAAAGATTTTTTGCTAGGACAACAGCAGGACATATTCATAGAAACACATTGCACACATATATACATGTTAAAAAACACTGATACCTCTAATTTCAACTTAACATCTTCTTTTGTCTTAGAGATGTTGTCTAAACATGATATTGCTATCTCCACCTGACTGCAGTACTGTCCATAAATGACCAACCTAAATCAAAGCAGAAGACAAAGAATAAAAGCAACGTTTCCTTATTTAAGAATAATCCTTGATCCATTTTCAGAAATACATTTTTAACAATCTTTCCAAAAGCAACAGTGCCTATAAACAGATAGGATTTAGCCACAGACTTCAATGAATACAAGAAAGAATATGCAGGAGAACACAATTTTTATCTACCTTCAAAATGCTGTAAAATAATTGGAATTTCCTTTAACATTCCCAGCTATATATTCTGATGAAGACGGGACTCATTAAAAAGCAGCATAAATGCTGTTTAAGAGACCAGTCTGTAGTATTTACAGCACTGTAGGTGAAGAAGGCTGTAATGACTGGATTCTGCCACACAGACTTACAGAATTAATTACACCTATCCTTTGAAGAACTTGCATGTTACCCAAACTGATTCATCTCCAACTGTTTCTACCAGGTTACATCCTGAGACCTCTCAGAGAAAAGTAACAGTGCATGGAAGCTCAGATTTCCAGTGGTTGTGAAGGGCAGCAATGCTGCTTGAAGAAGCCTGGGTTTAGGACAGCAGTTTCTTGCCCCTGTTCGGAAGACTGCTTTCTGCTAGCCCCCTTGCAAAGAGGGCTGATTCCTTTCATGTTTTCATACATTCCATGAGGCAGTTCCCTCTGTGTGCTTCAAATCCTTTTTCTTGGGATTTCCCACAAGCTTTCCATTGGGGTCTCCTAAATTTCTCCCACCTAATCTTCAGCATTTTTTTTTGCCACTATTTTTTTCCCCACAATTAAAACAACGACACTGATTTACCAGGTCTGACTACTATTAAATCATGCCACAGTTAAGATACTGAGTTAAGCTTCACCTGTTTCCTTTTTGTATATTATAAACTTGAGGTTTCTTTCAAGTGACCTTTGTTTCCCTTTTAGCAAACATTCCAGAATTACTTCTGAAAGATAAGCATTTTCCATGGTAACTTTTCACCCCCTAATTGCCTCCTACAGCAAAAGAAAGTCTAACAGCCTGGGAAATAACTATGTCCTGCTCCAACATAAAAGCTGCGACAGAGGGTCTCTGCAGGCAAGACTGTTTATGAGCAGCCGGGGATACCCTCCTCCCTCAGCAAACAACTCTCCTGTCTAACGTTTTACGGATGCTGCCATCCAATTTCTCAAAAGCCTTTTATTACTGCCACAATCCCACTTCCTCATCACCCCCAAGCATATCCAATTAGCTCCCACAGGTCTTTCCTGCTCTGGTTCCAGAGGAACTAATTTTTAACCACAACCCATGGGTAACTTCAAGGTAGGTCAGCAGTGTAGCCCTCAGTACAAGCGTTTTTCAGTGAAGTACCACAGGCATATAAGTTCATATATACAGTCCAACAGCTGCTCAGTGCTGGCAGGAAAAATAATCTGGAAAGGTGAGTAAAAGAAAATGGCAATTAGCCCATAGGGCATGGCATGCTGCCACTGCTAGCCTGTTATCTGCTTGACTGTCTTTCACAGTTTGAAGGTGAAGTGTGTTGCTTTTCTGTCACGCCTTGGACTGCAGGGTAGGGTAAGACCCTAGTGTCCTCTCTCTTTTCTTTTGCACCTGCTTTTTCTTCCTTCAATTTAGCACCTCTTCTGCCTTCTTTAACCTGGAATAGCCTGAATATGTATTCTTGCCCTGTTTTTGTCCCTTCTTTCTCTTTTATAGCATTTTGTCTGTTAAACAATGCAGGTACAGGCTATAAAATACCTGGGGTTATTTTCATTTCAGAAAATTATGTGCAAAACAAACTAACTTCTGCTCAAAATAGAGAAGTTACACCTATGTAATGATACTGCCAAAACTAGAAGCAAGAAAAGGAAGGGCTCATACAGCAATAGGTTCCATTTTGAGTTCCAAGCTCAAGATATTAAACAGTAGCTTAAGTGTAACTGATAACAAATTCAATCCCATTTAAAAAAAATTAATCAAACAAAAATATTGTAAAACTCCAATCTCAGCAGAGATTATTTCAATTAGTCAGCGTGCACAAATCTTACCTTTCCTTGTAGTTAATAAAAATCTGATAGAGCTTCTGATCATTTTTGTTAACAATGGAATCATTGATGTCCTGTGTTAGATTCCTGTGAATTTTCACCAAATCCTTAAAAACAGTAATGGAGAGGGGGAAAGCTCTTTTAAAAAAAAAGAAAAAGGCTTAGGGCTTTGAATATAGAAATTAATTATTTCATATTATATCCATTTATTTTAATAAATTGAAAAAAGATCACTTGAAAGTAGAACCTAATTTCCAGGTTTGCCACATCTTCCATATACCATGACAAAATAATACCAAAAAACACACTAAACTCCAACAACCACCTATTAAGGAGACTAATTTATTCTAGCTTGGAATGTGCACTGTTAATTCGTCTTCATTTTATAATGATAATTTTAAAATTAAGCACATCAAGGAAATGCTTTAGTGGCAAGATAAAGTAATGATTCATGTCCCTGAGCTGTGAAAAATTAGCTTTGTACATTACATTGGTCAATTAGTGACATTTTAGTGCCAGCTTAACTGCAGTCATAATGAGTTTTCCAATACAGTAGGCAACTACTGGCTGAAAGGCAAGACCACTGCACAAAGATTTGCTCCCTGAGCATTGCAGCAACTCACTTGTGAAGTGTCATACAAAAATCTGAAAGTCACTACAGGAGACTATATCAGCCTTAACACCGTACAGAAACTGTCAGAGAATTCACAAAACACTAAGTCAAAACAGGTTAAAAATGTTTTGAAAAATAGAGGACTGTTTTTAAAAAGGCAAGCCAGTGAAGATATCTTAATGTAGTAAATTATATACTGCAAGAATAATACACAAGACTGAGTTGTGAGCTAAATGTTTCACTTCACACTGATGCAAACTAAGTGCACACATGCTCACACCACAAGAGAGCATGCAAAAATTTAAAGCACATAAGATTCAATTCCTAGCAATTGTATGGCCATGTCCTCAGAATCTGAAGTGGTAACCAAGACATTACTCTATAAACACTTCCACCCATCTGCTCATGAATGCACAGCAATCCAATGGAGAAACATCCCTGAAAAGCAGCTTAATGCTAAGGAGGTGCATTCTCTTTTTGAGCTTCTTTCTTCAATTCAAAGTCAAGTTTCAAGCTGAACTCATGTTGACATCATTAGAAGCTAATGAGGGTTCTACCAATTAAATACCTGTCACACATCCAGCTCTCTGTCAGTATCTCTCAATTCATGTGCATTCTCTCAATTCAAGGCATACACAAAAATGTAGCTGTGTGCACATACATATACACAAAGCAGATGCACACACAAATGCATACATACACATATGTAGACATATGTGCACACAGACATACACACAGGAATGTAGAGCCACACATACATTTTATAGGACAAAACTTTGAAATCTGAGCCCTAATGAAAGGCATTCTTTGTAGACTGGCGAGTAATTTCAAGTGGATACTTTGGGCTGTTGAGGGGGTTTTCTCTTAAAAATAGAATATATGTTGACAACAGCAGAGGTTTTTCCCACACGCATCTTTTAGAGTCTATACAAGGAATATAGCATCAGCCTAAAGCACCAACCCTTCACCACAACTGTTTAACAGAGACAAATCCACTCCGAGAACATTGCAGTTGCTCTCTACATCACAGCCTGCTGTAGAGCACTATGTAACAGCTATTTTTAGTTTAAAGCAAGCTTCCACTGCCCTCCAGCCTTCCTGCTGAGGAACTGCTGCAGAGACAAGGTCTGAGTAGACAAAGCATTTGCAGACAAGCAAACTCTATATTTCTTTTAATGTTTTTGATACCTATGAAATGTTACTGGACTCAAAATTAAGCATCACCTCGTAACAACAGAACACTGAATGCTAATAATGAAAGGCAAAGTAAAACTATTGAAATGTGGCAGTTTACTACCTGTCTTCCTAGTTTCAAATAAACAACTTTTGTTCTTTTCACTCCTCTGATCACCTTACATTTCTTTAACAATGTAGTCAGTAGGATGACCTTTCAGTTTGTGCTTACAGGGTGTAAGCTCTTTTCATACTGCTGTGCAGTGTTTCAGGCTAACTGGCTTTAGGTCTTTCAGTGCACTTAAGTCAATATGCCTTGACACACAGGAAAGAGGTAGGGCACGTGGGGGTCTTATCTACAATGAATAAAAAAAGTTCATGTAGGACAGAATATAAATTTGTTTTCAAAATCCAAAGAATCAGATTAACAGATTGAAATCCTCATGCAAGCACCACTTTGCACACAGTGGCAAGCAACTCATAAGTCACAACTTCTAGTGTTGGCTCAAACATCAGCATGTTGGAAGACAACCCCCCTTCTCCAGCATTGTTAGCTTCTAAGGGTCAAAGACAACTACAGGTTAGAATCATTCACTATCTGACAAAATAGTAGTATTCTTCTTATTCTATTCCCTCATGCAGAAAGAAATGGTGTGCATATTCTTTTCCATCAACTACCCTAACATCTACACAAATGCGTTGTGCACCATACTTCAAATAATCACCCTGTGCAATAACATACAACATGAATACATCATAACCAGCTATGAACCTTACCTCTGCTCCTAAATACACAAATACTTACAGAAATGTTGATGAAAACAGTATCAAACTCTGATGCTGACAGAAACCTTTTCAATGGCACCATGAAAAACTGCAAGGAAAAAAGTATATATTCATCAAGTATGTTCTGTTGTCTAGATAGTTCTAAAAATAGATGTCACAGTTCTCTAAGTAGTATCTTACTTTCTCTATCGACTCCAGAGTTTCAGTGTATTTCTCTTCAGTTTGCTTTATTTCAGCAAGACAGCAGCTTCTTATGTCATTTTCAGTGTATTTCTGCAATTACAATGGAGTCACATTTAAAGACAGTAACAAGCATCTAATGGATAACAAATATATTTATTTGTTTAGAATTAAGCAATTAGGATAACTGCTTCCTGAAATTTTCCAAGTACTGCAGCCTCCAAAGATGATAACAATAACCATGAATACTTTAACGTTCAATTAACTGATGACTTAAAGGGTTTTGCTAAAATTTGGCATCAAAGTAATATTATGAAAAGTTAATGTTTAGACATAAAACACTGAACTCTCTGCTTGCACTTCAGAAGCTGAAATACAAGGTCACATTTCATTTACATCCAGACTGGGAAATCTTATTTAAAATACTGAGCAGTTAATAATCCCATTACACTTAATAGGGCTAAATCATGTAAGTAACTTTGCATTGCCATAAATATGGGATTCAGCCTAATCCCTGTGCTTATTTACAGCTTTTTCCTTTCAGTTCTCAAGGGGAGCTCTCTCTTCAGGCACAATAGGAGTATGTCCTCAAAGTAGGAACTACAGTAACCTCGAAGTTCTGATCCTGCATACATATGTGTCTGACTTCCATGAGACTCTGAGATTTTAACCAGACTCACAGGAAATTGAAGTAATTATCAGCACAGGACTCTATAAAATAGTTTACAAGCACTCTTCCTGAAGCTCAGATTTGCAGCTTTACAGCTTCAGTAACTTTCAAGTATTATTTCAAGTGAAAGAGTAAATGGAGTGATGTATGGAAGCATTCGCGTCAGGCAAGACTTAAAATATTTTAAAATATTGGTCAGCTCTTGGATAAGGCTCTTACAATTAAAAGCAATAATTGAACCAAAATATTTTCTCTAAAACCACCGATAAGCAGTGGTTTGATAGGCAATAGTACTGCCGTGTCCTTTCTGAAGCCTATTCATCAGTTTGTAACATCCTTCCACACCACATATAAAAACAATACAGGGAGAGGAGTCAGGACAGGAAATTTTGTACTACAGTTCTTTTCATGCTGCAAAATACTTCAGTTTTGAACAAAAGACTTTTCTCCTCTAGGAACAGTAAAGCTTCTCTACTGATACTTAACAACTAGATGTTAGCATGCACAACAGCTAGGCGACTCCTGCCTCCTCTCTCAGCTATCAGCCTACTTGATAGACCTGCTAAGCACACCATAGAAATAACAAATGGCACTTAAACGGTCCCTGAGTCCCATAGAGCCCCTATGATACCACTTGTCTACCCTTGAAGAGTAGCAAATGTATCCCTACCACCTAAACGAGGTATCAAGTAGCAAATCATACAGGCACATAAAGCTTCCTGATCGCTCACACTGATGTTTGATGGTTTGATCTATATTCTTTTACAGTTCTCTGCTTCTCCCCACGTGACTCTACAAGCAGCTCTTGCAACTGGAACATGGCTTCTCTCATCTTCTAGGTGCTACAGTATCTCGGGAATTATTCTTAAACCCCAGCTGTTGCAGTTATTTTCCCCACAACAAACATTATGGTGCGATCCTTACTAGCTGCAGACAGAAGCAATCATTTTGCAAAACTACATTCTGTCGTTACCAGTAGAAACATACTTTGTCAGCATCATCTGCTGAACAGCCTTATCTCCAAATCTACCATTTATTCCAAATTCTCTATCAGAGGGAAGTGGGCACTGTCACATTTAAATGTAGTTAATTAATCTCAATAAAATATGATAATTTTACATTATTCAGGCCTTTACTTATTTTTCACCTTAACTTTCAAGAGCTCAATACTGCTCAAGTTGCTTGCAGTATCTGCGCCAATACAGAAGTCACTGAACCCAGTAGAAGCTTATATGCATTTGCAAAATACGGGGGTTTGCTATTCACCAGCTCTAATATAAGCAACACAAAATCCTGGGCTTTCACATCAGTCTTGTGCTCACCTAATCCAAAGAGACCATTCACATAGGCACTTTGGAAGGAAATCAACATATCAGTTTTCTATCTGTACCACAAACTTAAAAGAATTTGTGTGTAATAAACAAAAAGAAAGAGGAAATAAGGAATAATGCGAGAATACCAGTGCAAACATGAAAAACTGCCTTTAAACTTCAGCTACTGACAGAGAAGATTTAGTGGAACAGTTTACTTCATAACATAATGATAATAAATCAAGGAAGAGGGAGATGTAAAGCATTTTGTTTGCTATTGGAGACTAAAATTTTGGTCCTTACAGAAACCTGCTTGAACATGGTGCAATGCAAGTGTATCAATATGCAAGAATTCACAGAATCATAGAATGGTCTGGGCTGAAAGAGACCTCCAAAGGCCATCCAGTCCAACATCCCCTGCAGTCAGCAGGGGCACCCTCAACTAAATCAAGTTGCCCAGAGCCCTGGTGAGCCTCACCCTGACTGCCTCTAGGAATGTGCCCTGGAGGGAAACCCATTCCAATATTCCACCACCCTCATGGTAAAGAACTTGTTCTTAACGTCCTATCTAAATCTGCTCTAGTTTGAAGCCATTGCCCTTGTCCTGTCACTGCAAGCCTTTGTAAAAAGTCTCTCTCCAGCTTTCTTGAAGCCCACTTCAGGTAATGGAAGGCTGCTATTAGGTTTCCCTGGACCCTCCTCTTCTCCAGGCTCTCAGCCTGTGCTCATAGCAGAGCTGCTTCAACTCCCGATCATTGTTGTGGCTCTCCTCTGGACCCACTCCATCAGGTCCATGTCTTTCCTATATTTAGGGCTCAAGAGCTGGATGCAATAGTCCAGGTGAGGTCTCACAAGAGCACAGGTAAGTAGCAGACTCAGCTCTCTGGACCCGCTGGCCATGTTGCTTTGGATAGACCCCAGTGCTGACGCGGGTGAGGTAAGCAGTCGACTCAATGTGAGTGATAGAGCAAACTCCGTTTTATTAGCGATCCTACAGCTCCTTTTATACTCTGCCAGCCAGGGGGCGTTTTCGAATACTCCAAGGTAATTGGCAAAGAGGATTATACGTGTAATACAATTTAATTGGCTACTGTACAACAACAAGGAGTTTGCAGTTCTCCGAGAAACTTCTAGTTAGCAGGCAACTTCCTTCCTCTGCATCTTTGTTTTCTTTCCGTCTGTTTCCAGCTGCACTTTCACTTCACAGGCGTTCCGCTGTGCTTCTCTTTCAAACATACTCCTGGCAGTGGGTTGTTCACTGCTCTAATGCTGCTTCTCAGAAATATTCTGCAACGCCCCAGGATGCAATTTGCCTTCTGTGCTGCAAGCTCACACTGTCTGCTCACCTCCAGCTTCTCATCCATCAGCATCCCCAAGTCCCTTTCCTCAGAGGTGCTTTTTATCACCTCCTCCCTCAGCCTGTATTGATAGTGAGGACTGCTCTGGCCCAGGTGCAGTACCTTCCACTTGCTCTTGTTGAACCTCATGAGGTTCACCTAGGTCCATCCTCCTTCTCAAGGAGGATTCAAATGAAAGAAGTACACAATTATCATGTTAGCATACAATGCCTTCATAAAGCTAAGAGGAAGTATCATAAACCAGAATTCATTACCACATTCAATAAAGCTGCCACAGCAAAATAATTGCTATGTCTCCACTCACTACACGTTGTGGAAAAAATATTTAGCTGTATCATGTTTTCAATTTATTTGCTTTTTTCTGTAAGAAACAAAGGCAAAGTCTGTTCCATCTGAAGTATCTAGGTTAAGATGCAATTAAAATTAGAATGTAAGAGTTCTCATTGCTGTATTACTCATTTTCTAGAAACATAGATAAGTGAGAGTGACATTTGCAACAGGAAAGTAAGAATTAGAGCAAGTTTAGATACTACCAACTGCCGAAGATTACCAACTACTACAGTTGAAGAAAGAAAAAAGCCACCCATGCTCATTATGAGAAATTCAACGCTTAACGCATGCTGAAATTCAGTATAAAATAAGAACTCATAACGAGATTGCAGAAAATATTTCCTATGATTCAAACAGTTTTCTAAAACATCCTGTCTGCAAGTGAATGTGAGTTCATTACATACAAAACAGTATTCTGCTCAATTTTTCATTTGGCTTTCATTGAACAACCTAAACTTTAGAAGACAAACAAAATTAAGCTGGAAAACAGTACTGTTATGTTGTCCTAAACAGGACAGGTGGCAAAAAGATAAATGCAAAAACAATTAATCAAACAAGAAAACCACAATAAATCATAAATTAAGCTCTTCAGAAACTAGCTATAAAGATCTTTTTCATAAATATTAACTTTAAAAAATACAACTGCTGTTGTTTTAAAACAGCTAGGAACTGGAACACATACAGGTTGCTGGGCTGCTTCATCTTTCATTAGGTCTTCATAAACCTCTCCACCTTCATCTTCTCCATAGACACAATCATACAACTCCTCATCTTCATCAACACCAGTTTCACTAAAAAAAAAAATACAATTTAAAAAAAAAAAAAAAAAAGAAAGAAAAAAAAGCTCAGGTTCTTCAGGGTAGCTGAACAAGTGGGTTTACACAGTGATGATTCTGTGCTAGCATTTCCAAGCAAACCCAAGCAGCTGTGTGAGATGCAGCAGAGAGACACTCCATTTCACCTCACCTACTCCAGGGAACAAAGGCTGGCAAAAAGGTAGAGCAAGGATATCAACATATAACTGCTACTTTTTTTTTTTTAACTAATACATTTCTTTATGACAGAAAGCCTTAAATTCATTCTAAGTTCCTTAGCTATCACTTCCATGCAGGGGCAATTAAATTATTTTAATCAAATATGCTTATTAAGGAACCGAAAAATGCAGGACATTTGCACCATTCAGTGCTACATTTGCTTCCTGTGAAGAAAGGACTTCTTGAATTGCTTACTCAAGTGAAACATCATGGAACTATCAAATTTTAGTGAAGAGTATCTGTAATCCGATGCAAAACAAGAGCTACGAATCTCAATTTTTTAAGTATAATTTATTTCTCAGACAGACTCTCAGTACTGAATTTGTACATCTGCAGTCTCAGAGTCAGAGTCTGCATGTCCTACCTTCTGCACATGCTACAGAGTGAAAAGCAGCTACCTCTAACAGTCCAGCTGCAAGAAACAAGAAGAAGCTTTGCAGGGAAGGTGATAAATTGAGCAGTGTCAACCATAGTGAGGTTTCTGTTCTTTACAGTCAGTAAAGCACCAAATCCACTGTGCACAGCAGCTCCTTCATCACACTGCAAGTAACACAAGGGTCACAGAGCGCTGGAATGGGCTCCAAGAGGGGTTGTGGAGTCTCCTTCTCTGGAGATTTTCACGGCCCATCTGGATGTGTTCCTCTGTGACCTGAGACAGATTGTATGGTCCTGCTCTGGCAGGGGGGTTGGACTCTATGACCACTTTGGGTGCCTTCCAACCCCTAACATCCTGTGATCCTGTGAACACAGAGTGGCCAGAGAGAAGACAGAGCCAGACGAATGCTAATGAATGTGACTCTTAACAGATCTTGAGAGATCCTAGGTGCAGAACATGAGAGCCATTCTTTTCAACAATTGGTTATGCTCACCTGTACTTATCTCACTAGTCTGCAAAATAAAGCCAGTGTGTAACGTTCAGTACTTATACAGTATGTTCACGTCTACCTTACTTGTATCACAAAGCAAGTCTTGTAAGGACTTACTCAAAGAGGTAAGAAGAATTTCCTTGACGTCAAGGAAATTACCTCCTTGAATTGTGATCCAAAATTGTACTTCTTTGCAAGTTCAAAACAAATTCCTTTGATCCTTTACAACTGATAATGGAATTCTATGAGAGCATTCACATAGTACAGATGTTTGAAAACAGATTCATCATTTACTTTGCTACCAGCACCCTCTATGAAATATGCTTCCTTATATGTTTAAGAGGACTACAGTCATTCAGACAAGTTTTTTTAATTCTTCCTTCTTCAGCATAATCACAGAACCACAGAATTGTTCTGGTTGGAAAAGACTCCCAACAAGTCCAGCAGTAACCTAACACCACTCTGGCCATTACACTACATTCTGTGAACACCTCTTAAATCAAAAAAGTATCCATCCCATTTTCATTAAAGCATGCACTGAAAGCTAGTATCTTTGCTAAAGATTTCAACATACTCTATTAAATCAGGAAGAGCTTTGTAGACATCATCATCATCAACACTTTCTTCTGTAGGGAAGGGCCTATAGAAAGACAAATATGTGTTATAGACAGCACTGTACAATCACATAGTAGGGTTTTGTTTGGTCCTAAAGCCTTCACCCACATTACCCTATGCTAATGTGTTCATACATTCCCTTCTTTGATGAACAGTATGTACATATGTAGACTTCTATATATGCACTGATAATTAATACAAAATTGTTATATATTATCATCAAAACACATCGCCATTGGTTTTCCAACTGAGAATATTAATTACTCATTTTAACACAGGACATAGATTACAAGACTGACTAAGGAATTTTAACCATATTTGAAAATCATCATCCATTCAGACACAGTAAGACCATAGACTCAAACTATTCAAAGAGAAAGACAACGATAAAGCGTGAGTCTTTCACCTCTTCTTACAGTCCAAAATTATAGTTCATGAGGTTAAGTTTGGTGTGGCTTATATGCTTTCTTTTTGAAAATTAGATTCCCACAAGCTTGGTAATGTTCATGATTTTTGGAAGAGAGAGAAAAGAAAACCCATTTGTGTTAACATAGATCAGCACTACACCAGACTGACTTACAATCTTTGTGTCAAAGATTACACAACTTACTCCATAAGCTGTGTAATGCTAACTGCTCATTTGTTCAGCTTGTATTTTAGCAGGAGAAGTAAATGGAGCTCAGGCACCTCAGTAAGTGTACCAGAAGTAGAAGACAACCTCTGAAGCTCTGCATAGCTTTTCACTGGGCAATTTGATTTAAAACCAGAAAAGTTCCTACTGGGGGATAATGCCTCTATTCCAAGAACAATCACACAAGTCATTATTCCCACCATTCACTAGTGTAGTAACATACCTTATTCCTGTACCTAATGCAATTGGAGTGCGAGAAAGTTTTGAAAGGGTTTCTATCACCTGTAGAAAAAAGAAACAGAAACCACAATTAACTGTAGAACAGAAGAAATAAAACCATTTTGTTCTCTATTGTTTAATTATCACCAACACCATTTCACACTAAATGATATAAACAGGCACAGAATCTGGCTGTGTAAAACATCGAGTGCACCAAATGTCCACAGATTTCCCATTAGATGGTTTTCAGTACTTCTGTACTGGGGAATGTGATGGGAGCACAAAGAAAGGACAAGAAAAATCTCTTATTTACAAGTTTTAGTACAAGTAAAAACAAATTAAGTGGATTTAAAAATTAAATACTGTGCACCATAAACTAGAGATTCAATTTGCACTTGTAATCAAATTTTATGTTACAGACTCCTCTAAAGACTGGAGTTTTTTAACGCTAGCTCCAGAAAGAGAACCTTCAAGTATTGAGCTTTTCCAAAACTGGCCAGAAGAGGGAGCCAGATACCAGGTGAACAGCAAGCCACAGCCACCTGTCAGGAAAGAAACTCAGCCCAACAGGTAGAGAAGCTGAACGTTTGAGCCCATAAGCTTAGCTCATTTTCAGAACACCTCATTTTAAGAAAATATCTCCTCTAAGTGCACACGGTCGTATAAGATGACACTGGGAACATTAGGGAGGTCAGAATATAAATACATATGGACACATACATGAAGTTAGTTTTATGTCAGCAATAATAATAGAAGACCAAGCAGTACTCTGCCTAGCATGTTCTACAAGTCACAAATATTTTAATTTGAGCACTAACAGATCAGCATTATTTGACAGAGAGGAGGAAAAAAAGAGGGGAAGAAAAAAAAAAAAAACCAGCCCAAATGACGCCCTGTCTGAAATGCCATACTTCCAATGATAAGGCTTTCCTGAAGTTACCAGAAGATTCAGGTTGGATCTTTACAACTTAAAACCCATAATAAGCTGAAGAGAAGTCTCCTTTTTTTCAATCAGTAATATCAACATTCAACATATCAAGTCTACATTTTACAGGCATTTGGGAATAATCTCAAAAAAAAAAAAAAAGTCATTTTAATGTTTTAACTACAAGACTAACTTGACCACAAAACACAGAGTGAAAAGCAAACTACTCAAATAAAAAAAAAATACACATTTACAACAGAGAATGATAAAGTAAAAACCACACAGAATAATCACCAACTACAGATCTTAAGCTGAAGTTACAAAGCTCTCATGGGTACACGAGCAAAATTCAGAACGAATCAAGTTGCATTATTCTTTTGAATGGAATATTTGGGGCTCATTTAAGCTGCCCTGAAACTGCATGTCACAGAAAATCTGGTTTTCCCTTAGAGAGAACTTAAAGAATAATAGAAACAAATAAATGTGCTATAGACATAATCAAAAGGCACAGGCACAATAGAACTGCAATGCAGCCTAGCTTAAGTTTTAGACATTTCTAATAAAAGTTCCTTGATTAAACAAAGTTACTAACAGATTATTAAGCCCAGTCAAAAGGTTAAAAGTGGGAAAAAAGGCTCTAACTTTAAACAGTCTCGTGGTTGCATGGGAGCTCTGGTTTCTGTACTAGACAACCACTTGCTTCTGTACACCTGCAAGAATCTCAGTCCAGGACTGCAGTGACTGCTAAGCCATGAGACAAGACACTGTAGGAAATTAACTGAAGATTTAATAGCTGTCAGAATAATCTGTCCTGAGAATGAGTGAACAGTGATCGGCAAATCACAGAAGAGGCTTAATAATTATCAAAACAGAGGGGGACAAGTGTGGGGATTAAATATACCTTTCTTGTTACACCACATTACTCTCCAGCACACAGTTCGGCAAAAAAATTCTCACCCACATAAAGCCTTTTCCTCAGAGAGATTCTCACTTATCTAGCATGATCAAACCCAGCAGAAATATGGCTTCAAGATAACATGAAAAAAATCTGTACCAAAAAAACCAAGTTATTAATTTTAGTAAGACAGCCAGCAAATGTCATTCCCAAAATGTGCCACCAAATCACATTTTACACCTAGTAATAGAAGAACAAACAAAAGCAAGGCTTATAATTAGGAGAAGAAGAAAAACGTTTTTTAGGAACACACACAATAGAGGAAGAAAGGGACACATTTACGGAACAAGCACACAGAAAATGAGAGAGACAAGAGGAATAATACAACTTGAGACAACATGGTGGGAAGCTAACAGGAAAATTTCTACCGAAGGATGAACAGTGGACAATCTGCTAGTAAGAAAACAGTTATCATCACAACAGCTGTCAGTATCGCATCAGAGACACCCTGAGCTCTCCACAAGTCTGTGATCAAGCATGGTCATCTGGGCACCACAAAATGGGAAGGGTAATGGACAGATACCATTATTCCTTTATTTCAAGACAAAGCAGTTAAGAACTTAAGACCATTAAGCACATGAGCGTGCTTTTAAGATTAGAACACATGAACTGAGGACATAACTTCCACAAAATAAAGGTAATTCCTTGACCATTCACTGCACAGCTCCACAAAGCTTAGAAGTGTCTAGATAAAGAATAGTTTCTACTTTTTCTTGCTGTTGCAGTTTTCTTAAAGACTTCTGAGAAAACACCAGGAAATCACATGCAAAACTAACACTTCAACATCACATACATGTAAATGTATTTTCTCCAACATGAAGGGAGGCAAAGAAAGATCCTCCTTCCACATGAAATTCAGTTCTCTTTTGAGCCACTGTAGGAACTCCGGTTTCTAGGTCAGTGGGGAAGACTGTGGTCATGTATGAAATGAGTTGTCAGAAACACAGAGTTTCAGAAGACATTCATCTTAGCAAACCAAACCAAACCAAAAATCAGACAAAAATGTCTGATTTTCAAAGTGACAGAGAGACTCAGGAGTTTTTCACAGCACTGATAGTTTGAAGTCCTTATACAGTTGGCATGAAGGAATCTATAGCAGTGCAACTCTAAAATTACAATGCACCATACCCATAAAACTCCAGAAGATTCAGTTTAATGCTTTTCATCTGTGCTTTGCCTCACTCTCTTCCTTTCAGAAGAGCTTCAATCTGTTTTACCCACTGAATCAGTTGGGGCAATTAACGAGGCACAAATTATAAAATATGTAGTATTTTTATTTCCAAAAAGCCCTGCACACAAACTATATACAAACTAGTTAAATTTGGGTTCTAATCCATTCAGGAAAAATTTCACAAGGATGCTTATAGGCAATTTGGTAATTTTAGAAAATCAGAAAATTGTAAAAGGTTTAGCCACAAAACAGCTTTGCCCCACTTACAAATACAAGGCAGCTCAGAGCCCTAGGGAATGTCTATGCTACTCACGCCGGTGGAATAGGAATTTTGAGATGGTCCTTTGGCTCCTTTGTGGCACTGTATTTTGTGGCGGTCTCTTTCACAGCAGTGTCTGGAACCGCAAATTATAATCCAGCAGTGAATTACTGCAGCACAGAGTCCAATGCAAGTAAACCTGCCGAAGTCCAAAACAACTGTAGACATGGCTTCCACAGGCCAAGATTGTGGGGCAACGCAGGGCAAAGCCAGGCTGCTCAGCAGTGTTCCTACTCTTGGCAGTGGTTTATGGCAGAGGCAGGTCTCTGTAGCAAGGAAGTCGGGATGCAGCGGTCTGAAAGTGGTGACCATAAACTTTCTTGTCACCATTCTTCCATATGCTCCTCAAGATCCCACTCAAGGTCTCACTAGACAATGTGTCCAGTTGCCATATATATATATATATGCTGGGGTGATTTGTTCCTGCCCTGTTCAAGCCCGAGGGGGTGGGGGAAGGAACTTTGCACCTACTTCTTTCCAAGTTCCAAACCCCTGGAGCCTCAAGGTGGGGGAACAGTTTCCCACCCCATTCATGCTCTGTCCCACCCACCTAACCCTAAACGATTACCTAGTTCTTTTCCACAGCAAGGCCTTGGACAAATCATGTACCTCTGAGGCTAAACTGGATCTTAGCAGAAGAGTAAAAGCAGCACTCCTTGTTTGTATAAGTCCAGAACAATGTGACTTCCATGTCAGGCTCTGCTCTGCCCCAAGCATACAAAGAGCTGCAGGGCCATTGCACACACACACTGCCATCAACAGGCAGTGAAAATGAGATAGCAAGTAAAGGCTCATAATTGAGTTCTGGCTAGCTACAACAGATGAAAAATATCCAAATGTTTATACTCAAAAGTATCCTGCAATGACTACATCCCTTCACAGTGGAAAACTCGATAACTTCCCAACTCTCCTGCAGCAAACCCACAATTGGAAGATCTTAGCAAGAGTCTTTCAGGCCTAAAAGGATGCCTGATGTTCCTAGGCATACTTACAGCAGCAGTACACTAGAGGGACTATACGACTGTTTCCTATACAGTGATGTGCCTGAGTTTAACATGTGCCTTTTTAAGTCTTTTGGTGGAGGTCACTTTTTGTTTCTTAAAAAAGAAACACTTAAAAATCACGCAGCTCAAGAACAGGCAAAGTACATCTCGAAAGTACTTTTCCCCTTTTAGAAGAAACATAAGTAAACCATTTTACAATTCTCCTCAAACAGGCAACATTTCCTTGCTATTGACCTCCTGTCAGGATTAGGGCCCATATTTATACTTCTGATGTTTACCTAAAGCAAAAACATGTCAAGAGCAAGTTTCATGGTATGAATCAGTGAAGCCTGGAAAGACTCATTTGTGGGTTGTCTTCACATATACACTTAAATCAGGATTATGTTTTCCTAGGCCGAAAAAGTCAACAAGATTCACAATCTTGTTACGTATCAGATCCTTTTTTTCCCAAGAGCCTCTAACTTAGCATTTAAATGTTGCGTTTTGCTGAAAATTTAGCTTCACTCCCCACCTTGAAGTGAATTCATATAGCAGGCATAGAAACAGATTTGCATAATGCAGCTATTTGCCCATGAAAAGTATGACAAATATCAACATACTTTTTGACATGCTACTTTTTAATACGTTGACAAAGGTTTCTTCCCAAACAGGTCTTCCTTAACTTCAAATTTGGGGGAATAAATAAACAGCTTCCTTTATAAAGACAAATTAATGCCTCAGAAAGCCAATAGCATCCTTCATTACATTCCATTTCCATTCCAGTCTCTGGGTTACAAGAGTGATCTCGAGCACTATTACATTCAAGAAAACTTTAGATCTCTAATCACATATCTAACATGCCCCCTTACATACTGACTTTGGAATAGTTCTGTTTGGTTGGCTGACTTTCATACAACTAGAATTATAGCAGTGTGAAGAGTATATTAAAGTAATATTTATTAAAGAACAAAGGTTCAGTATTTGCTTCTCTACAGTTAACTGCGAACCTGGGCAACCCTGGTTGAATACTTCATTTGGTGCAGAAGGGGAGGAGAGGGACGAAACATATCTTAATATGGTAACATAGGCTGCAGTGAATGCCTCCCTCTCTCCTCAGTACCAGGAAATACCTGTGAGCAGCTAGATTTTCTACTCAAATGAGCAGCACAGCTGGAAGATGAGGCTGAAAGATTAAAGGATGAAGTTCACAGGCTTAGAAGAATCAGGGAAGCAGAAGAGGAGATAGACAGGTGGTGCCATGCTCTGGCAGCCCAGATGGAGAGACAGGATTACCCATTAATAGATACTGAGGGTCAAGTACCCCCCGTGCCCACCCCCTGTCAGATTGAAGCCAGCAACTCAAAGGAAAAGAGGGAGTGGAGGGAAGTCCATGGTCAAGGCAGTAAAACTCTTGCCTTGTCCATTTCCCACTCCCAAACTCTCCCCACCCCCTCAACATGGGGCTGTGGCAACAAGTTCCCACCCACCGTGGTGTGAGTTAACAGTGCCCCCCAGATACCCTTGCAGAACAGGTTTGATGTCCTGCAGGTACAACGGGCCAGTGGAAGGTAAATCATCCCAAAATTAAGGAAGCCTAAGCCCACCATACAAACATCTTACATGAAAAAGAAGAGTCATTGTTATAAGAGCCTCCCATTTGAAGAGAGCAGATTGACCAATATGCAGGCCTGACCCACTCCAAAGGGAGGTCTGTTGTCTACCGGGGGCCCAGGTCAAGAATGTGATAAGAAGGCCTCTCTCCCTGGTACAGTCCACAGATTACTACCCATTGTTAACCTTCCAGATAGGCTATGATGATCTTGGAAAAACAAAATTGGAGACTATAAAGAGAGACTTCAGAGCCTAGGGTCAAGCGCTCAAGGGAGTGGGAGCACAGGTAATATTCTCTCTTATCCTCCCTGTTGAAAGGACTAACCCAGAAAGAATGAGGAGGATTCACCTGCTCAACTCTTTGCTTCAAGACTGGTGCCTCCAGCAGGATTTTGGCTTTTTTTGACCACAGGTCCCCCCACATAACACCAGATCTGCTGGCAGCAGATAGGGTGCATCTCTCTCCAAGTGGAAGAAGGTTTGTTATCTCAGGGGTTGACTGGGCTTTAAACTAGGTTAGAAGGGGGGGAAGGGTGGACACCAGGCTTAATATAAGCAAGCGTGAGACAATTGTGGGGCCATGTGTCAGCTTCACTGGTATCTCAAGGGAGGTAGATAGCAAAGAGTTGTGTGCTGGAGAGGAGGCAAGATATGGCACATTGGGGTGGGAGGCTAACAAGAGCCTTCAGCCTGTTACCTTGCAGCATGCTGGGGACACAAGGATTCTTTAAGTCTTACAGAGATGGACCACAGGGATCAAGTAATGAGGAATCAGCACATGCAGAGCTTACTGCTAGGTTGGTGGCCACGGAAGAGGCTGGGAATGGTCAGACTGCAAGAGTGAAATCAAATAGACTAACTCCCTCCCTGAAATGCTTAGGGAATAAGCATGAGGAGCTTGAGATCTGAATTAGGCTAAATAACTGTGATATAATTGCCATCACTGAGACATGGTGGAACAGCTCCCATGACTGGAATGTTGTCATGGATGCCTCTGTACTGTTCAGGAAGGTTAGACCAGCAAGACGAAGTGGGGGAGTTGCTCTCTACATGCAAGAGCAACTGAAATGTGCTGAATTCTAATCAAGGAGAGAGGCAGAACAGGTTGAAAGCTTGTGGGTAAAAGTTAAGGGATGTGGGAAAGGAGGTGAAATTGTTGTAGACATCTACTACAGACCACCAAACCAAGAGGAAGATGTTGATGAGGCCTTCTACAGACAACTGGAGGTAGCCTTGAGAGCTAGCTCCTTGGTACTCTTGGCTGACTGAGCAACTTGCTCCTGAAGGAAATCTCAGGGAAGAAGAGACTTACAATTCATGGAAGGAAGAATTTGTCACTTGGGAGAACTATAGAGAAGTAGACAGAGCATGCAGGAAGGCAAGAAGGAAGACCAAAGCCATCTTGAAACTGAAGCTGCCAAAGGAAGTAAAAGAGGACAAGAAGGGCTTCTTCAAATACATCAGTAGGAAAAGGAAGAAGAGGGAAGGTGTGGGGCCAATGCTGAACGAGGAGGCAATTGAGGATGCAGAGAAGGCAGAGTTGCTGAATGCCTTCTTTGCTTCAGTCTTTACACCTAAGGATGAATACCCTATGTACTCCAGACCCTGGATGAAGGAGAGGAAACCTGGAGGAGGGAATTCTCCCTACTGGTCAGTGCACATTAGGTTAGGGATCAATTACACAAATTAAACATTTGCAAGTCCATAGACCCTGTTGAGATGCACCCATGGGTGCTGAGAAAACTGGCTGATGTGATCACTCTGCCACTCTCCATATTTTTGCCAAATTGTGGCAGACAGGAGAGGTGCCTGAGGACTGGAGGAGAGCCAATGTGACTCCAGTCTTCAAAAAGGGCAAGAAAGAGGTTGCAGAGAACTATAAACCAGTAAGCCTCACCTCCATCCCTGGAAAAATGATGGAGTGGCTGCTTCTGGAGGGCATCTCAAGGCACTTGGAAGAGAAGAAGGTTATCAGGAGTAGTCAGCATGGATTTACCAAGGGGAGATCATGCTTGACTAACCTGATAGCATTTTCTGGTGACATAACTGAATGGGTAGATTCAGGGAAGACCAGTGGATGCAGCCTACCTTGACCTTAGTCAGGCCTTTGACACTGTTTCCCATGACATCCTAGTGAGCAAGCTCAGGAAGTGTGAGATGGAAAAGCAGTGAGGTGGATTGGGAACTGGTTACAAGATAGAATTCAAAGAGTGGTGATCAATGGTGCCAGGTACAACTGGAGAGCTGTTACCAGTGGACTCCCCCAGGAATCAGTGCTGAGTCCAGTCCTGTTCAGTATCTTCATCAATGACATTGATGAGGGGACAGAATCTGCTCAGCAAGTTTGCTGATGACACCAAACTGGGAGGCTTGGCTGAGACAGCTGAAGGCTGTGTGTCCATCCAGCAAGACCTGGACAGACTGGAGAGCTGCACACAGAGGAATCAAATGAGGTTCAACAAGGACAAGTGAAAAGTCCTGCACCTGGGAAGGAATAATAAACTCCACCAAGCACAGGCTGGGAGGTGATCTGCTGGAGAGCAGTCCTGTAAAGCAGGACCTGGGAGTCCTGGTAGGTAACAAGTTATCCATGGGAGAGCAATGTGCCCTTGTGGCCAAGAAGGCCAATGGGATCCTGGAGTGTATTAAGAAGAGTGTGTCCAGCAGATCAAGGGAGGTTCTCTTGCCCCTCTACTCTGCCCTGGAGAGACCGCATCTTGAATACTGCATTCAGTTTTGGGCTCCCCAGTCTAAGAGAGACAGGGATCTGCTGGAAAGGGTCCAGCAGAGGGCTATGAGGATGATTAAGGGACTGGAGCACTGCCTTATGAGGAGACTGAGGGACATGGGACTTTTTAGTCTGGAAAAGAGAAGACTGAGAGGGGATTTAATAAATGTTTATAAATATCTGAGGGCTGGTCAGGAAGGAGGGGACAAGCTCTTCTCACTTGCTCCCTGTAAGTGGACAAGGAGCAATGGGTATAAGTTGAAGCACAAGAGGTTCCACCTCAACAGAAGGGGAACTTCTTTACTGTAAGGGTCACACAGCACTGGAACAGGCTCCCTAGAGAGTCTGTGGAGTTTCCTTCTCTGAAGACTTTCAAGACCTGTCTAGATGTGTTCCTCTGTGACCTGAGCTAGATTGTATGGTCCTGCTCTGGCAGAGGGGTTGGACTTGACATCACCCATCATTAACTTCTTAACCTCAAGACCTCTAAGAACAGTTGAATTTACATTTGCATCTCACTTAGCTGACAGATGTGGAAAAATAACCAGAGTTATTACACAGTTGCTGACCTAAAGAGCACATTATTCCAAGTAATTTTCTCTCCATCTGCCTTATTCTGGTATCATGTCAGTACTCTGTGTTAGTTCCTGTTAGGTTTATTCAAGCCATAAACCCCTAGGAAGGAAAAGGGGTGAGGGTTTTTCAAAGTAAGTTGAATGAGTGGAAGCTCATTAAAAAGAGAAAGAAGAAGAGGGAAAATGGGGAATAAAAAGGAAATAAAAAGGTACAATAAAAAAGAACTGGCTTAAATACAAACCCCTCATTTCACATAATGCACCTCAAACAGGCCTTTGAAAGCAAACAGTAATAGCTTCATTTTGGTTACACAAGGCTTCACAGATATCACAATACTGATTTTCCTCATATTTAAATACTGAAATCCAAGCTTTAAGTGTAGAGCACTGATAGCTGCAATCCAAAGGAACAAAGGAAAGACAGAGATTTACTTTCCACAGGGGTGACCACCAGCTGCAGGATGCTGCCTGTTTTCTCATTGACATCGCCTTCAGCTAACCTGACTCATTCTAGTCTTTCATTTCCACCGAACTACATCTTCAGGAAAAAACACCTGAAGAGTACTGCATCCTTCTTTCCCATCAAAGCTTAGCACTGGAATAGTAGCAAGAAGGAAAATAGCACATCTGTCCCAGGAAAGCATGGCAGAGTAATGCTCAACCTCAAGCTGAGTTTTTTGTGACCAACAGGAGCCTGACAGCAACTCTAGAAAACTGCTTGAAACCAGGTGCAAAAGGCCAGCATGTAGAGGCAGCAAAGGTAACATGGGTTTGGTAGCCATATGTGTTTTCTCTGAACACAAAGCTCCAGCCCACAGCTGTGAGAAGACCCTTGGAGTTATGGACATGCTACTGGGGGTAAGCCTGGCTGGCTCCTGGCATGCAAACCTACACACCATACATATACTGCCCTAGGGAATTTTCATCTTGTACTCATTTTCTTCAGTGTTTCTACAGTGTCTTCATGATAAAGTAGCAGGAAAGTCTTTCTCCAGAGTAAAAAAATTAAATTAAATTAAATTAAAATGCAAAAAAAACTCCTGGGTGTTGCCTCTTTCTGTTTGTAGATAAGCTAACAACAGAGATGCAAACTGCTGGGACTTCAAAAGGCTTGGGGAATTAAAAACCAAAAGAGATGCAACATTTGCTCCAAAGCCTTGCAAGGAGAAGTGAGAAGGAGAGCAGCAGGGCGGCAGTTTGGCAGCAGCAACCAGAGGCAGTCAGACAGAATGTAATCTTAAAAAAAAAAAAAAACACACACCACTGCCACAGTGTGGAAGAAAGAGGACAGAGGACTTGATGTCCTTTTACTAAAAATAATACACCTGACATTAAGTAAGAAATATCCAAATACTGAATAGTTCTGGTGGTGTTTTGTTTTCACATCTCTAAACTACATGAGGTGACACTTGATGTTCTTATGTTTATATTACAGACAAAGCACCTATAGCATTTTTCTCCAGGGCAGTAGTTAGGAACATAAATGTAGTTTCCAACAAGGGACAGGTTTGACCTCACACTAACCAAAGTCACCCCTTTCACACACTGAACATCTTTAACATGTTACCGCTTTTAAAGAGAGTGACACTCCTGATCACTCAAACTTCTGAACTGGAATACTGGCACCAGCAGAAGCAACTGAGAAAATGCAACACCACCACCACCACAAACCAAATCACAAAAAACCACCAACAACCAAAAAAAGCCCAAAACAAAACTGAGCAAAAGAGAAGCAAAACTGAACACTCTCCAGGAATCTGAAAAACTCACTGCCAGATTATCAGGACAAGCCTGCAAGTCTTTAACGATCACAAGTGAATGAACACTAAATAAAAGTCACACTTTAAAATCCCATCATTCCAAACTTCAGATCAATGACATGGTTACAGTTGCTACTCCAAAAGCCTGAAAAGTTCCCTGGGCAGTTCTGGTTTTATAAGGAACTGAAAAAGTCCCAAATCCACAAGCAACAGCATGGTCGTTAAGCTCGTGGTTCTTTTTGTCCAAAGCAAGCACAGGAGGAGGGAGTTCTAGCAGCTGCTTCCTGTCTGCAGCTAGTGTGTTTGGTTTTATGAATACCTTCCAGCCCTCACCATGCTCTCAGGGTAGTTCTGAGGTTGCAGTTGGATTTTTTTTTTTTTAAGATATTGCATAAAGAATTACAAACTTAATTCAAGCACTGCTGTGATATAAACCCAGCACTTGAACACTGCAGCTAACACCACGAGTGTAGGATGCCATCAAGCAGATCATCCTTGTAAAAGACTCAATGAAATAGCATTTTGTCCCTTCTAGGCCATTTATTACATTTCACGGTTTGCATGGAGGGCAAAGGAATAGAAAAGGATATGCCTAGGACAGTACTGCAAAACCTAGCTGCTATTAAATCATTCCAGTTCCCTTCATAATAAAAGTTACAAGGAGAACTTGTAGCTGTTTTAGAAGGAACCAGAGGCTCTCATATTCATTATTGATTACACTTCAAATACTGCTTTAGGTATGCATCCTGGAGCTGAAGTGACCTGTGGCTTCTTCATTCCCACATTCTTTTGCTTTAGTATTTCAGATGATTCTTTGTCAATTTTGATATGATATTCAGAGAAAACCACACAAATTTTCTTTGTTTCATCTGCTAAAAGCAGAACAAGATCTTTCTCTTCCTGTCTTGAGCGAAACAGTCACTGCCAGACTTCTCACTTTTCTGCATTGACTACATAAATTCAAGTAAAGTGTAGCTTTGCCAAATTGTACCAGGTCACACTTGAACCATGAAATTAATTTACTCCAGCATACAGTCACTGAAGATAAGGATGTTTAATAGGGGTAAACACACACCACACATCTCCTTTTTCTCTGAGACAGTGGGCAATACAAAGGGAAGTGAGAGGTTCTTTTTAATGCAATTACCATCCAGCTCACTCGAGGCTGCCTTTTAAGTGTCAGGCTCTGAAGAACTGTCTTCTGTACAGAAAAGACACTTACCTTCAAAACTACAAAGAGATACACAATACACAGGATGGCATAATTCACTTCCACTGTCTTCCACCCTTGTTTCAAAAGTAATATTTGAGAGAGGATTTACAATAAAAGCTCAAACAAACAAAATCCCCTGTATTTAAGAAGACATCTTGCAAGGTAAACAGCTTGGGTTTCTCCCTAATCATTGGTTCACTTAAATTAAAAAAATAATAGCTACAGCCATTAATGAGATTTACATCGCATTTTCCTTTACAAGATGAATAAAACTAACCTGATGACTTTACTTGCTACCACTTAATTCTCTTGCTTTGTTCCCTTGAATACACAGATACTTGCAGCTTATGTTATTTATGTATAGATTTCCCTTTTAGAAGGAGTACTGCACTTGTGCACAGCCATGGGAAAGTGACATTCCTCTCTGTGTCTTTTTTTCTTTTTTAATATTTTTAATACAAAATATCACTTCTGATCTAGTCAGTGTCTGATCAACACTTGTTGTGGTATACCTGAAGGGTCAAAGTAGGCCTATACATGTGCTGGTTTGCCCAGACATTTTTTTTTTCTGCTCTCATTCCTTCTGTTTGGGGAGAAGCAACCCCAGGAAAAAAGACAAAAGATCTGGAGCCATGGAGTCTGAGCACTGTGGCTTACTCAACTTGTTTTTCTCTTGCTTTCACCTTGTGGTAAACAAGGTGCAGGTTCTTGCCTTGTGCTAAGCTTGTGCTAGACTTATGTGTCTTCCCTAGATGCTCACAGCAAACCTGTGGTTTCACCCAAATACAGTAAACTTGGCTTACTGCCATGCCAATTGGATAAGCTAGTTATGTCCAAAGGTCCAAACAATCTCAGGCATTGATATATAAACAGATATGCAGGTAACACGACATGCTTTTACCGTTGTTCCATGCTTACCTGATGTTCTGTGCGCTACTGCTGCATCCGTGCCTGTGATGCCTACCAGCAATCCTAATTCCTAATTGCTTTATAGCAATACAAGTTATATTCCAGCCTGGAACTGCCTCAAATTTACCAGGAGCAACTTGAATTGCTTTCACATGATAGCCGCATGTAACAGCTAGCATGATACACACCTGCTGAGACATATCACAAGGCATCTGCTTGCACCTGCCAGAGCAGCCCTTTATCTCCAAAGACAAGCAAGCCCTGAGGTACACAGATAGTAGAAACCATCTGCCCCTCCTTCACCCAGCAGCCTGTGGAGCCTGGGGTGAATCAGAAGTATCAGCAACAGCCAGCGGCCACACCAGACAGCAAGGCAACAGGCAGAACTCCCTGCAAGTGTTCTGAGTACTGTCTCAATTAATTTGTAGTCTTGCAAGTATAGAAATAATATTTGAGAGTAAATACCTTAAGCTTTTGTCACTACTTAGCCTTCTGCCTGTTTATTATTGAAGATAGTGTCGGGGTGGAAAAGTTTGTATATCAAAATTAATAAAAAATATTGATTTTGGAAAAAATAATCTCACATTAATTAATCAGAACCATCATTCCATCACACACAATATCCTCCTTTGTAAAGGCACTGATGCTGCCTTTACAGTGAATATGACAAAATTAAGCCAGCCAGACCTCAGAGAGCTTGCCATCTAAAAGATCAGTTATAAGACAGAAAAGACAACCAAGACACTTAATAATAGTTCATTTTAAATTTACCTATCTCTAATTTTCATTTTTATCTAAAATATGCATCTATTTAGGTCAATGTTTCTTCCCAAGCCAGCCACCTACTAACATGCACTCATTAACAATGTTCAAAAGTATCTGAATACAAGCAAAGCAAAAGTATTTGAACACAGTAACTGCAGATGATCAAAAACTCCTCACCTTCCCACCAAGCATAACATTAGGTATTATGCACATATTATTAAAACAAGAATCAGGGTCAGATCTCGTTGTAAATCTATGTCTCTCATCTGTACCATCCCAAGTCCTTCAGCTCCATGAAATACAAAACAGAGGAGCATCTTAAACACCCTCTGTGCAGTGATCTGATGCCATCTCTCATAGAGGAAAACAATATTTGCTGCACCTCTTCCTGTCATTTGGGAGGCAGCAAGGGCTATTTGTGGATGTACCAAAACACCAGGGAAGGGGTGGGGAGGAACTTGATTTCTCTCACAGGAGGGAAAAAATAAAGCTTTCAGCAGCATTTTAGAACAGGCTTTATTCTTCTGCTGCATCAATATTTGAAGATGCGGTGCAGCCAATATGTCTGACGCTAATCTCAGAATTGCAGCCCCAAACCTGAACTGCAGAGAGGAATCCAATTTCTTTGTATCAGACAATGCTAAGTGAGTCATAAGATGTCCTTCAGACACACTTGTTCTTCAGTTTTCACTTCTCTGGAGATTTCAGAGAAGACTGAGCTGATAAGGATCATGTTGTGTATTTTAGATGTAGGTACCACTGATAACTATCACTAACCACTTAGTTATACATAATGCTATGTCTCATGGGGTTTCACTAGCACTACTGACTCCAGAAATCTCTGCCCTCTGACTTGTGCTCTTCATCCAATTGTTCCTCCTTGAACTTCGGATCCCTACTATCTTAGCTGTGTTAATGCAGCCATTCACATGGTTATGTTTACAAAGCCCTACAGTGACAGGATGGGGGCAGTGGCTTCAAACTGGAGAAAAGCAGATTCAGATTGGATGTTAGGAACAAGTTCTGCACTATAAGGGTGGGGGAACAGTGGAACAGATTGCCCAGGGAGGTGGTTGAGGCCCCATCCCTGGATATATTCAAGGTGAGGCCGGACAGGGTTGAGCAACATAATCTAGTTGCGGATGTGCCTGATGACTGCAAGGGTTGAACTAGATGACCTTTGGAGGTCCCTTCCAGTCCAGACCAGTCTATGAGATTCTATGTCACAGACCACTTCAGAGACTTGATAAACAGAAAGAGACAAATTTCTTAAAATACCAACAGACATGTCCAAACCAACCACAATATCCAGAATGCTACTCAGTCCCACCAAAGTCTTAGCAGTGGCCTAAGAGTGAAAAAACACAAGATCACCTAGAGGTAAGGAGATGCACCCAGGTAACACACTGAGCAACTCTGAAAAGTATTTGCTGTCCTAGACACAGACAAGCTACCAGAAGAGGCCACGTTTTATGACCAACAGGCTCCCACATCTCTTGCAGCCAGGACATAACCTCATTCTGGGGAGACAGAACTGAGGAAAGAGACATTGCAATCAACCAATGCAACTTAGGCAAACCAAAATTTGCTTAAGTGCTCTAATTGTCTCTAACATGCAATAAGAAAGATACACCTCACGTGACACCAGAATTTGCCTAGTATTTTGTCAGAGGTATTATGGTCTCATTGAAAGGCAACATTTGTGGTAAAGAGACTTAAATTTTCACTAAAAAATTAGTGATTCCAAATAAATAAAACTTTCTTCAGGGCAGCAACTACATTCACAAGCTTCACTATAAGCACAAGTTAGGAGCAAATGTTCTGAAGTTTCAGTCCATGATACTAACTCAAGACATACCTTTACCTTCTCCATTTTTCATACCAAACCCCAAATCTAAGCCAGAGATAATTTTAAATGTATAAATGTTGATGAATGCTAAACAAAGAGACTGAAACAGCTTCAATGGCAAATTTTCCGAGATGATGTTATGCATTACTGCTGTAGTTTTATCCCACACTAACTGTAATTAGTTTCTAAAAATGGCATCCCTCAATGTAATTCCCTGCTTATTTGGCACTAACTGATTTTACTGCTCACAGACATTTCCAACAAAACAGAAAGTCCCTTGCTGCACTTATACTAAAACCAGCAGCTTTAGGGACAGCATCAGAAACAGTGAAGTACAGCAATGTTTAACTGTGGCAGATGAGTGAAATGTAATCTTCAGAGAGAAGTGAATTTGAGGGTTTAGAGAGAAAGAGAGAAGTTTTGGGAAAGAAGAATGATGTCAACAGGATGAAGATGTGAAAAAATAAATTGGAAGAAGGAGGATGAGGCAATGGAGGAAGAGGAAAAATCTTATTCCAGGAAAAGTTTCCGTTTCTGAAATTGTTTGAGATGACAAAAATGTCATCTCAAAAACTCAGAAGAGGACAAGACAACTGAAACCAAACAAAACATAAAATGAAAACAAAGAAACTCACAGTTCATTCAATGCCAATTTACTTCCAAAAAAAGATGCTACACATTTTCCACAACAAGGATCAAAACTATCAACATATTAATCTTCTTTGTCAGCTGTATTAATGCTGTTTGCTGCTCTAGCTGAAGTACCTACAGCACACACCTGATTTTGTAAGGTACATCAATGAGCTCCAGACACAGTACAGCAACCACAAAACCACTCTTACACAGTACTTTTTGGTATCACTTCTTCTGTGGACTCTAGAGAAAAGCTTTTACGGCCTCCATTATTTTTATATGAAGACAAAGGTCTAGTTCTTAGCCAATATTTAGTGTCAGATGTATTAAAGAGGCCAGGCTACTGTACCACAAGATTCATTTCTCAGTGGATTTTTTAGATGGTTACCCATCACGTGGCACTCAGAACATCCACACAGCCTCCATCTTCAAAAGTTACTAACATCTAACAAAGAAAGCAAGGAAAAAGAGCTTCTGACAGGATTCACTGCCTTCCTAGTGCAAGGCTTCTCTGTCTACGAGAAGCTTCATAGAAAGGAGATTTTTTTTTCCCTTAAGAGCTTGATCTGCCAAGTGTGCTAATATGAATCAATTTGAAGCCCTCACAAGGTCTGAGGCACTCTGTAAGACAGATCCTTTTCTACCAGCCAAGCAGCTCAGATATGTTTTTCTCCTTTATATGCCTCTTTTGCCTTTATATGCCTCAGACAACTCAGCACCACATGGAATCTCTGCTTCTCCAAATACCTTCACAATCACACGTGAACCATGGAAGCACAAACATACCATAGAGCACTCTATGCTTCCCTGCCTTGCATTGCCCTCTCTGTGCAGGCCAGAGCTGTACATTGGCAGAATACTCTCTTACTATTTCTGTATAGCATCTTCTCTGGAAAGATCGTGATCAGCTTCTGGAGTTCCTAAGATAGGCTTCTAAAAAGTGCCATCATTCCACTGCTTTTTACTGCCTTATTTTCTATGACATGAGCCTTGTTTTCTGTATTCAGACACCAGCAGTAGTTTCTGCAGTCACACTTGTGAGCACTTCCTCTCAATGTTCTCCAACTCAACTTTAAATGAGAAATTCATTATTACACCTTTAAAATTTGAAAAATTAACTCAGAGCAGCTCAGGAAAAGCAAATCTGATACAAGTCTCACTTTCTGACCTCTCAAGACATCACAGCAGTTCATCTATTCATGCATTGATCAATATTTGTTGACAGCAGCACATGAACAACCTCTCCTGACTCTGAACTGCATTCTGAACTGCTTATTTTTTTATGTCAGCTTTTTAAAAAAGTAAAGATAGGGAAACATAGTTAAAAGAAAATGCTGCTCCTCAGAGCTGAAACATCCTTTTGAGTCATTCCCAATAAATGAAAGCATATTTTACAACTTGTAAAATATGTACTTCTAAAATAATTTCTGTTAAATTTTATGTTCCTTCTTTGCAAGTGTTTTGGGAGTGGTTTGTTTTTTTTCAGTTCAGACAGAGGAAATAAAGCCTTATCAGAACATCAACACTAAAAATTCTTTTTCCTTTTCAGAGGTTTGTTGGTTGGTGCCAGACAACACCAAAGCCTGGTCTCACTCTGCTATTCAACTTATAAAACTTTGTCCGAAATCAGATGTAAGAAGACGCAAACAAAACCACACTTGAGCATTTCTTCTTTACGTGACCCAAATGAAGGAAGAGACCATGAAACTCAAGAAACCGGATTGCAGGATTTCGAACAAAATTGTAGTTCTAGTGAATACTTAACCCACAGGGAGAAAAATGTGAGGATGTATTTAAATAACACAAGAATTAAAAGATCAGTCTCCTGGTAAAACAAACAAGTGACAATACAAAACCACAGAAATGAACCTGAAATGCAGAATGGAAAAGGCTCAAGAAGCACTGTAAGGGAGGGGCACATACACCAGACTGCACAGCCTGGTGATGAGAGGGAAATGGACAGAAAAAAAAAAAATCAGTAACTGAAATTACAGCCAATCTAACTACCAGAACATTGTCCGGGCTAAACAAATCCTGACTTCATAATACTTACAAAGAAATAAGCAGCAACCACAGTCTTTTGAAAATGAGCTTTTAACTCCAGTACATTTCTGCTTTACACAGAACTACTAAGCATGAACAACTGGCAGGTGGTCTCCCATCTGCCTGCACAAAACAGGAGGCTTTACAGACTGAGCAAAAAAATCCACAGTCCAGCTTGCCACCAGCATGCTAACATCTACAGGTTTTGACTCCACCATATCATTAGTGGCTAGTCTTGGAGAATGCTTACACGTGTTGGACTGACTCTTCACAAGAAATCCCAACAACGAATAAGAGACAGCTTTGGTCATCATCTCCATAGCTTGCAATTTGTTCAGGGGTGGCCTTCTGGTGAAAGTATAGTAGTACAGATACCACAGAATCACATTATGTGAGGGGCTGGAAGGGACCTCAAAACATAATCCAGTCCAACCACCCTGCCAGAGCAGGATCACCTATACTAGACCACACAGGAATGCATCCAGGTGGGCTTCAAATGCCTCCAAATATACTCCACAACCACTCTGGGCAGCCTGTTCCAGTGTTCTGTCACCCTCACAGTGAAAAAAACTCCTCTTTATGTTCACATGCAACTTCCTATGCCTCACCTTTAACCCATTGCCCTTTGTCCTGTCATTGGGCATCACCAAGCAGAGCCTGGCTCCATTCTCTTCCTGCTCACCCTTTACGTATTTATAAACATGAATAAGGTCACATCTCAGTCTCCTCTCCAAGTTTCAGTAATGTTTTTAACTTATTTGACAGATATATATACACACATACAGTAACCTATGGACTTGGTAACTTTCAAGTTGCTCACTCAGCAAGTTTGCAGATGACACCAAGCTGTGTGGCACAGTCGACTTGCTAGAGGGCAGGGATGCCATCCAGAGGGACTTGGACAGGCTGGAGAGGTGGGCCCAGGCCAACCTCATGAAATTCAACAAGGCCAAGTGTAAGGTCCTGCACCTGGGGTGGCACAATCCCAAGCACGCTCCAGGTTGGGTGGCAAATGGCTGGAGAGCAGCCCTGAGGAAAAGGATCTGGGGGTCTGGGATGATGAAAAGCTCAACATGAGCCTGCTGTGCGCACGTCCAGCCCAGACAGCAAATTGTGTCCTGGGCTGCATCAAGAGCAGCGTGGCCAGCAGGGCAAAGGAGGGGATTGTCCCCCTTGACTCTGCTCTCATCACACCCCACTTGTATGCAGTTCCGGAGCCCCCACCACAAGAAGGATGTGGAACTGCTGGAGCGAGTCCAGAGGAGGGCTGCAAATATGATCAGAGGGCTGGAGCACCTCTGCTATGAGGACAGGCTGAGAGAGTTGGGACTTTTCAACCTGGAGAAGAGAAGGCTTCGAGAAGACGTTATAGCAACATTCCAGTATCTGAAGGGGGCCTACAGGAAGGCTGGGGAGGGACTGTTCACAAGGTCTTGTAATGACAGGACGAGGAGGAATGGGTTCAAACTGGCAGAGGGGAGATTTGAATGGGATGTCAGGAGGAAGTTCTTCACAGTGAGGATGACGAGACACTGGAACAGGTTGCCCGGGGAGGTTGCGGCTGCTCCCTACCTGGATGTGTTCAAGGCCAGGCTGGATGAGGTCTTGAGCAATCTGATCTAGTGGGAAGTGTCTCTGCCTATGGCTGGAGGTTGGAGCTGGATGATCTTTAAGCTCCCTTCCAACCTAAACCATTCTATGACTCATTCTATGATTCCGTGAAATACATAGCAAAAGAAAAAGAGATAGCGACTGGCAAAAGCAGGAAAAAGCATAAAAGTCCAACAACCATAACTGATAAAACACATATTAAGAGCTGAATGAACACTCTTACAGTAAATGCAGGATCAGCATTCAAATGATTAAGATATATGCCTTAAATCTAAAGGAAGGTGGTAGCATGAATTTTTCAACAAGTTTAGTAGACCACTTTTTGCATGGTAATTAATTTGAAATACCTCAGGAACAGGATGCCATCCAGAAGAACCTGGACAGGCTCAATAAGTGAGCCCTGTGTGAATCTCATTATGTTCAGCAAAGCCATGTTCATGGTGTTAAAGCAGTTCAGTCCTTGGAATTAATAGAGGCTGGTGGACAAAGGGATTGAGACTACCTCAGCAAGGAAGACTTAGGGGTACTGGTGGATGAAAAGCTGAGTATGAGCCAGCAAAGTGCAGTCATAGCCCAGAAAGCAAATTACATTCTGGGCCACATCAAGAGAAGCATGGCTAGCTGGGTGAGGGAGGCAATTCTTCCCCTCTACTCTACTCTTCTGACACCCCTCCTGGAGTACTGTGTCCAGCTTTGGGACACTCTGGGAGACTTTCCTGCAGCTTCTTAATATATAAAGGGTGCCTCAAAGACATATGGGGACAAAATCCTTAGCTGAATCTGATACAATAAGACAAGGGATCATGATTATGAACCAGAAGAGGGTAGAGGTATACTAGATACGGGGGGGAAAAAGAACCATGAGGGGGGTGAAACACTGGATCAGGTTGCCCAGAGAGGTGGTGGATGCCCATCCCTAGAAACATTCAAACTCACATTGAAAGGAGCTCTAAACAACCTGATCTAGTTGAAGATGTCTCTGCACACTGCAGTGGAGGTGGACTAGGTAACCCTTAAAAGATCCCTTCCAACCAGAAGCATTCCATGGTGATCAAGTACATCACCACTAAAGCATCTTATACAGCCTGCTGTTCTCTATTATCTAAAAACCTGGACATCCTGTACTATTTCCATGCAACAGACAAGCACATGGGTTGTCATTGATCTGCTTATATTGAAATTCAATAACCCAAGCTGATCTGTCACTTCATCTATCGCTATCATTTAATAATAATAGTGGCTTACTTCTTCAGATACAAGAGCAGCCAAGTGTTCTGAATGGTCCACCAATCCTGTAAAAAGGCTATGCTTGAGTCCGTGCAGCTCAACAAAACCTTAGATTTGAATATGACTTCAACAAACAGAAGTGTAGTCCAAGCCACTCTTCAAATTCTCTCCCTAGAAACATTAATATAAAATAAATTTTTTAAAAAGTTAAAATCAAAGCTTGAACATGACTTGCACAAGTAAGACTTTTCTCATGGGTCTATAAAAGGATGTGCAGTCAACCATGCCAGAATCTGTCATTACCAAAAATGCTAATGGTAAAACATCAATCACTGCCACAGATGTTCATGTAACTTTCCTACAAGCCTTAACCTCACAGGTCTACGGAATAGATCAAGCTTTACCTGCCTAGGCTGTGGGAAATCAGACAGGAAACTAGAACTACACTGGGTTTACCCAATTCCTGGCTAGGATAATAAAAACCTGATGTGCCTTCTCCATTGACGAGATTATGCAGTGGCATGATCACTTCCAAAATGTAAAATGGAAGTAAAAAGGAACAAAATAGGAAATTAAAAATAACTAATTTTATTTTTTTTAATAACCACCACACACACAAAACCAAAACCACCACACCCAGGAAATCTCCTTCATTACCCAGCGGTGTCATTTTTTACTCAGAATCTAATACTTACAAGCAGACATGAGGAACATTAACACAAAACAAATGTCCCCCAATTCAGAAGAGGCAGAGGATCATTAAGTGAGTAAAAATTGTAAATTCTTTAGCTCTGCGACTGTGATATGCTTCAGTCTCTGCCTTGAATATTTAATTTGCTCTACTGTTGACAAATACAGAAGTCCAAAAATTGAGGACCAAGCCTCTGTAAATTCAGTGGGAAACCCAACCTCGCATCTTAATGAGATGTGAAATTCAAGCTCAGTTTGCAACAGGCTTTTCAGGCTCATGTCCAGCCCATTTCTGTGGTAACTGGAAATCTCAGAGCAATCAACAGACCCAGGTAAATGCACCAGACATACTACTTGGTCGTACAGTTTGATGTCTGTGTCAACTGAATCTCAGAATCGTAGAACAAAGAGAAAGCAAACAAGCAGAGATCCCAGGCAGCAGCAGGAGAATGTAGGTCACGGTAGGAGAGGGATTCTCTCAGAAATGAATGACACACACTCTCTCATTCTTGAACTAACAGGTTATACAGTTTGTGCTTCTCCTCTTGCCCCACTGTTCCATTTATTCACATACAGACAAAAAACTCAGGCTTCTCCTCTTTGGAAGCCTCTTGGCTTTGCAAAAGAGGAAGAAAAAAAAGAGAAAATAACAAAAAATCCAACCTCCTCTTACCTTCTTAGAGGGTGAACAATTCCACTATCACAGAAAAGAGAAAAAAAAAAATACAAAAATTCTCAAAGTTCACAGAGACTTTATCTTCAGGGTGCTCATTAACTGCCCTCTCATTTTATCTGTAAGCTAAAAGAATTGCATGCTGTGATTTCAATGTCTCCAAGACACATGAATCAGATACACCTAATATATCTACAAGATCATCTTAAAAACCAAGAAAAGTGTTCAGAAGCTGAGTTTTACTCTCTCATGTTAACAGATTCTCATTAGCTTTGTTGTTTTTTTTTTTAATTAAAAAAAAAAAAAGAGAGAGAGAGAGAACAGAAGCCTGCATTGTATAAGGACTTCTGGTACTTCTCAAAGATCCCAAGCACTACCTGAATGAGAATTTTTCATTAATCATCAAACACTTGTGGCCTGTCCACCACTTTCTTATGTGGTCAGAAACAAAGATTACTGTTACCATTTTCATCAACAGTGAGCAACCACTGCAACTTGAAAAGTTATAACAAACATTGAAGAACTTCATCAAGATTGGTTTGGAAAGATGAGTAAAGTGATAGCCAACCAGTGTTCTTTCACAAGAACATTTAAGACCATAGCCTTGAAATATTCAGGCCTAAATATATAAGCTAACTGTACGAGCTCATGAAGCAAGTATAAACTCATGCTAATGGTTTTAGATTTGCTGAAGTCACATGCCTATAAATCTTTATAGACTCTGGTGACAACTGCTGCAGGAAATATTACAGCTAAGTACACTGCATGTATTTAGGGCTTGCAATGCTTTCCACTGTCACACAGAATCACACAGTCAATCAGGTTGAAGAAGACCTTCAAGATCATCAGAAGTCCAATGTGTTGCCCAATATTATCTAATCAACTAAACCATGGCACCAGGTGTCACATCTAATCTCTTTTTAAACACCTCCAGGGACCATGACTCCACAACTTCCACAGGCAGCCCATTCCAAAGCAAACTGCTCTTTTTGTGAAGAAGTTCTTCCTAAGACCCAGCCTAAACCTGCCCTGATGCAGCTTGTTGCCTGACAGAAGAGACCAACCCCCACCTGACTACAACCTCCTTCCAGGTAGTTGTAGAAAGCAATAAGGTCTCCCCTGAATCTCCTCTTCTCCAGGCTAAACAACCACAGCTCACTCAGACCCTCCTCACAGGGCTGTGCTTCAGTCCCCTCACCAGCCTTGTTGCTTTTCTCTGGACACAGTCGAGCATCTCAACATCTTTCCTAAACAGAGTATCACCGTGGCAATCTGCTTGTATAAATTTTTAAGGCCTTAAAAAGGTGGTTGTTGAGCTACACCTATTATTCATCACAGACATTCACCTACCTAAAGACTCAGCCCCCAACTATGATTTATGTTCTCTGGAGCTGAAAGTATTTTTTGTTAATATTTAAAGAACAGGGCTCCTGAGTGCTAGACCTTTACGTAACTTCATACAAACAGAAATAATATACAACAATTATGGTCTCCATGTATGCCAAGCATTTCAACAGGCTAGTGTCTTCTTGCTCATTTTTTCCAAGGCAGTTCCACAGAGTGAGAAGCTGAAACCTGTCCATATCTTAGTATCTTAATTTCCCAGCATTCAGAAGCAAACCTTGAGTGAGTTCAAGTGTCATTCACCCCAAACCAGTCCATCAAAACATCAAAATGCTACTACTAAAATGATTGTACAGGGAGTTTGTTGAGTAACCCAGTAAGAGTTTTTTGGTGGTGGTGGCGTTTGTTGGTTTTCTTTATTCTATCACTAAAAGATTTCAAAGAACACAGAACTCATTTTTATGTTAAGTCTTGTTTTTACCAGTTCAATTCTCTTCCACCATCTGAATATTTTTACCAAAAAAATGCCACAATGTCTTGGCATGTTCCCCAGAGTTCTGCAGTTTTAATATATCTGCTCATATTTTGCACTCTTACCTCACTCACTGAATTCATCAAATGAAACACGAAACTACTGAGGCTCATCTCAAGTGCTTTAGTTTTACTGAAGATTTTTCTAACCATTTTTTCCTCCTCTCTCTTCCTGGAAGAGCATTTAACATCTTCTAACAATTCTTCTTTCTTGTGTTGATTTTGCTGTATCTCACACACAACTGTCTGAGTTTCCCAGAATCTGTCAAACCTCAGGGAAAGCTAACACATCAAGATCCTCAATATCTTCATGACTTTCTGCTTCATCATAGCCTGGATTTTTTTTGCACTGAGTGACTAAAATGGTCTCAAACTACACAACCTTAGTCTATTTCACATCAGTTGCTTGATTTTACATTAACTAGCCTTTAAGTGCCACTGTACAATAGCTACACTGGATATTATTTCATACTATTTTAAACACTTAGGTACTTGTTTGGTAGCAGTTGATCTCTGATCCCCTTGTTTGGTTATTATTCAAATCATGATTGAATATTGTATGTTATTTGTAGGTAACAACTACAGGATCCCTAAAAGAGGAGTTTGTGGTTATGTTCAAATTACATCACTTATCCCATAAAAAATACTCTGCGCTCAGTTACACTTAGGATATTTAAAAGCAGAGCACACAAAGTTCTTTTTTTGTCAGTATCTGGACACAAGATTTCCTATGCAGGACCTCAAACACATCTCTCTGAAGCCAAGGAGTATCTATTGACATCAACAGGCACTGGACTAATCCTCAGATTCCCACTTCTGTAACACATTAGTTGCAAACCTCCTTCAGAGAACAGGGATAGCAACAACACGTTGCAACGTAGCAAACAGCAAAGACTACTACTGGAAGAGAGCGCAGGGCTCATGGAGCTGAAAGGACAAGTATCAACACTATTTGTTGATTCTGGCACACAGGTGAAAAAGGAAGAACCTGACAACGCTGCGGTAGTGAAAAATGACTCTGAAGCATGGAATTTGTAATGAAAACACTGTCTGGCACCCTTTGTGCGTGGGAGGGCAATTCATGCTCTGTCAGGAACTCAATGCAACAACAATGAAATTTACTGACAGAAAGGTGAGCGGGAATGGGTGAATACTGCAGAACTCCAAGAAATCCTAGCTCCGACGAGTTTTAGAAAGCATGATTTAAGAATCCCCCTATGTAACGTAGTCACTCTTTTTCCAGCCACAATCTGTTTGAAAATAAGAACATCTGTGCTATTTTACTTGAAAGAGAAGAAAACACTCATCTTGTGACAACTGGTATTCATGGTCATACAGAATATACATGTTAAGATGATACTCATAGGCTTGCCCACTTCCCTCTCTCTTACCTATTCTCTATGCTGGTACTTAACTTCACTTCTGATATCCATCCACCCTTCTTTCTCTCTAATCACTGAGAGATCAAAGAGTCTCTGCAAAGCAGAGTACAAAGTTCAAGTCAGATTTTCATGTGTTATGTCAAAGCAGCTGAAAACAGCTCATTTACCCCAGTTGCTAAATGCAAGTTTCACCATTACATCAAACATTTTGTAACTAGTATTTCACAAGGCTGTTAAAACTTTTATGACAGCTGCTGCTCCTACCATGTGCATGGTTTTACTGCCATTTTCTCTAAAGGCTTGAAAAACATCAGAATTTTTTTTATATACCTGACTGTTTCCATCACCAGCAATTCCCTTCAATCTTGTTTCCCTGAAGGCACAGTGGTCATTTACAATTGACATATTTCTCCTGTCTTCTCCACTACATGGTTAAGCAGTCATTAAAATCTGTCATATTAAGTAAAATATTCCATCATAAGTTGACTTCAATAAACATTTCTTCACAAATTCAATTAAGTATTTGAAAATACTAAATATGCAAGGCTTATGGAGTCATCTCAGCTGCAGTTTATTTACATCTGGACATTACTAAGTATTTTGACACCTCAAGACAACTTCCAGTACATGCATATGTGTTACAGGCTTTAAATATTGCACACACTCATTCTATTACCTATTTGCTAAACAGTTCGGAAAAGTGTTTTTGTAAACCTTGTTATCCTTTCCCTTTGTGAGTGCAATCATTTTAAGATTATACATATTTTGTACACAGAGATAGGCATTTTTAGAATTACTTGGACAGCAGCAGGAAAAACCTTCAGCACTGATTTTTTTTGCCTTCTGCATACACGTTATTTCAGGAAGGTTGGAGATTTAGAACTATGTTGAAGTTCTAATACATACAAAAGGGAAAATTGAGAAGCAAAGAGCAAACTGAAAAAGATAACATTTCCTATTCTCATGGCTGCTACTAGCAATTGGTTTCCAAAGTAATCAGTCCTGAGATCCCACATCACTTCATATCTAACTGCAAACACAACACAGTAAAAAACACAGCAGATACTCAGTCTAAGACTAGCTACACATTTCAATACAACTGTAATTTCCACCTCCACCTCCTTAAAGGCCTCAAATTCACAAATGTTTTCCAAAGCTGACTAAATGCTCATTCACAGAGGCTAGTAAAATATACAGATCAGCCTATCTAAATACAGCATAATGCACCTTCCAATTGCGTGGCAAGCTTCCACACAAAAACATGCAATGAGAGCAGCTAAATTGCAGAGCCATTACACACCTAAAAGTGGATCCAACAAGGCTACTGCCGATTGGACAAGCTTGTTCCCCTCAGCATCTCCAGCTCTGCACAAGTAGCTGTAGCCAGGCCAGCTCACTGAAGAGTCTCACGCATCTGTGTCTTTAAAATTTGTTGTTGCATTTTTAATCTGGTAGCTTTTCAAGCAAGGTGTCAACAGCCACTGAAGAAGCCAAGACTAGAGAAACCATTGCTTATAAGCACAATCATCATCACTAAAACTGAAACATCAGTACAAAGAACAATTAATCTTTGTGCTACACTGTAGCAACAAACAACAGTTAAAAAAAAATTATGTCTCTGCATCCAAATTTACTTTGGGAAGAAACAAATATTAAGTATCATGGATAGAAGACAGTATTTTTTTTAAAACAAATTACTCTACTTACATAAAACTGCATCCTACAGTAAATTCTGTTAAAATGACAATAAAGAGCATCTGAGACAGATTTGTTCAGTTTAATTCATTCTTAATTCAGAACTTGTTTACTGAGTGTTCGGTCATGCAGAAATAACAGCCAGCACTGCAAAACACTTCTTCAAAACCAGGCTGTATTAAAAAAAAAAAAAAAAACAAAAAACAAACTACTAGGCTACTTATGTTTACATGGCACAACCTAGTAGTACTAGGCTACTTATGTTTACATGGCACAAAATGTGAAACTCACAGCAATTAAATAAAATATGCAACATTAAAAAATGTCTGCACTGGGCATAGGTCTCAAAGACTTCACAGAATCACAGAATTAACCAGGTTGGAAAAAAACTTGGAGATCACTGAGTCCAACCTATCACTTACTACCTTTTAATTAACTAAACCATGGCACTAAGTACCTCATCCAGCTTCCTTTCAAACACCTCCAGGGTCAGTGACTCTATCACCTCCGCGGGCAGCCCATTCCAGAGCCAATCACTCTTTTTGTGAAGACGTTCTTCCTAACATCCAGCCCAAACCTGTCCTGGTGCAGCTTGAGGTTCCGTCCTCTTGTTCTGTCACTGGCTGCCTGGCATAAGAGACCAACCCCACCTGCCTACAACCATTCAGGTAGTTGTAGAGAGCAGTAAGATCTTCCTTGAGCCTCCCCTTCTCCAGGCTAAACAACCCCAGATCCCTCAGCTGTTCCTTGTACGGCTCAAAGAAAGCCTTAATATACCTGACTTCTATTACATGCCTTAAATAAGACAAAAATCAAACCCAACAGGTTTAATTCCTCTGCTACTTGCACCATCAAAACAAACAAAAATTATTTTGTTTTAATAAGCAACGTACTAAAATTGTAAAAAAGACAACATTTTAACAAAAGCTTTGTTCAGCGTAACTAAAGAACACTTGGAATTACCAGGTTTATCTACTTTTAGACTCTGATGACTTAAAACTAGACAAAAGATACAGAAGTATAAATTGTTATTTTGGCTAACAGTAATCACTGCACCATTTCCAGGATCAGATCACAACTCTGATTTACATTTGCACTCTTACAGCATCTTTACATCTGCTTACAAAAAGAGCAGTGTATAAAAATTAAGTAATAAAATTAGGACTGCTTTTTAAAAATGAATTATACTAGAAATACACTAAATTTTAATAAATAACTATTTTTGTCCTACTTCAGGTAATTTTTAGACCTTTTCTTGTGAAATCAGGGTAATAATGCCCTATGACTCAAAATCAGAAACCAAAGTTGAACTGAACATATGCTGGCAATGACAGATCAAAAAGATATGTAGGAGGTTGCAAGCAACGGACTGGAAAAAGCTTTTACATATAGAATAACTAATCATAGACTTAGAGAACATACTTCATGTTGTGTAAATTAGAATATTCCCACTAACCCAACATTGCTGTGACAGTTTTACAGCAGGTGAGGAAAAAAAACAACGGATTTTAAAACTATTTGTCAAAGAAAACCTGACAAGGGTAGATAGGAGGGTGAGTTCTGAGCACTTTAGACTAAAGAAGCACACTCTGTGTAACCTAGTCTCACGAGGTATAGGGCTGGGTTTCCTATTCCACACTACTTACATCAAAACTGATTTCATCCACAGTTTGCCATCCTCACACATTTAATTTCCCTGTAACCCAGCATCTTTTAACCTTTTTTTTTTTTTAATTTTTTTATCTATGCTTTCCATACTTTCCTGTCAGAGACTTCTCTCTGCCCTTTTTTACACCTCCAAGGCAAGCACAATTCTTCTGCTTTTCCTAATTGTTCCACACTGGTTATTTTTTACCGACTGTTACAGTTTAAGACCAGTGTCTTAACTGGAAATTGTAAATAAAGTTTGAGAGAATTTGAGAGCACGTCCCAAAGGGAGCTGACAGAACATAAGACATATATTTATCTCATTTCATTGGTTTATGATTTTCCTATACAACTTGATGTTCAGAGCATTCTTGCTTGCGCCACTGTCTCTCCCTCTGGCCTTGCCTGCTCTGCACCGAACATTGTTTGGGTTACACCACAGTAGCAAGGTAAGGCAACACGGCCTTGCAGGCTGCAGTGTCCAGGGGGTGCCTGAGCTTTGTCCAGGGTGGGTAACTGGGCTGTTGTCTAGTTGATTATGTATATATGCATTTGTATAGGTTTATTACCTTTTATAGTTAGCCTATTTTTGTAAATAGTAATTTAATTTTACTTTCAAATTGTAAGTAGTGTGGTAATTTACCTTGGTGGGGGCAGGGTAAATCACAAACCCACCACAGTAACAAACGTTCACCCATTAGTTACAACTTCTACGGCCTACCTAGCATAAAAGTCTTCTATACTCAAGCAGCAGAGTGCAGGTGTCACTCAGGATATGATTACAAGAATCCTTACCTTTCCAAAATCTCTCACATCAAACAAATCGAATGCTTCAAAAAGTTCACTTTTCTTCATCCCAAATATTTCACAACATGCCGAAAGGAAAGTCCTTATGTTCTTCAAGCAAAGAAACTAGGGGAAAGAAAAGAAAAATACTAAGCATCAAGTGTGTCAGTTAGCAACCTGTGTGCTCACTGTGGTCACAAATACATAATCAAATTAATTAATAAAACTATTTGTAAGTCAGCACTTCCATTATCCTGTGATCTTCTACCAGTTCTAATCTGGCCATACCAGGTCACTTCAGACTCAAGACTTTTAACTGAATTCTGAGTAGACATTTTGTGAACTGAGATTTTGTTCTGTCTTTACCTAAACAGAGAAATTATAATATGTCACTAAACCCTAATTAGTCTAAATAGAGGCTTACTTTCCAGTTCTCTGCAGAGAGCATAGAACATATTAATATAAAAAGTTATTCTTCAGTCATACACCAAACTGTCTTCATCTGTTAAGATAAAAATCTAACATGAACATTTATGAACAGACATGAACAATTTTAAAATACTAAAGACATTGTGAATGTATTCTTTATCTGGAACACAGGAGCAGATGAAATTTGCAATCACAAAGTTTTTTAAGTTATCTAGTGGAGATATAAGATCCTCAAACTATCTTGATTTCTGTACTGAATCAAAGGCCATTTTCCTTGAAATTATCCACAAGCATCAATGATCATCTGTTTCTGGAGAAGATTAAAACGTCTGCCACAATGCTTTCCTCATACTTTTTTTTATACACATTTTCATGTAGCCTTTCATTTTTTGAGACTTCACAAGTACAAAAGCCAGTAATTATCAAAAGCATTGCAGTAATTAAAGAGTGTAATATCCATCCCCAATAACAATCAGCTCAGTACCTTATGAGGATATTAACTCCTTAAGGATGCTGCTGTAGTCTTACAATCTACTATGGAGTACAGTCCCAAAGCAAACACAGTATTTATAAACAGTAACATTTTGAAAAGCACCGATACAACTCATCACTGAGTTCATAGCATTCTCCATGTTACAGTGAATCATAACAATCATTTACATTAGGATAGGTTATAGAATTCCAAATTAATGTTGTCTGTAAAAGCTGTACTTTTTATATTATCACAGCGATAGCCTTCCCTGCACTCAATGTACTAAATACTCCGACTGTCCATTTCGACAAACCACGTCACTGTTTTACCTTCACCACAAGACAGCAAAATATCCATTCAACAGGGAGGCTAACATAGGTCAAAGCAACTAGACATGGAAAAAGCAGAGGACCTGACTGAGCAGATTTACAGCAATCTGTAAATATCTGTGTTATATCTGTGAATGCACCAAAAGATGCTTCAAGAATAGACAACAGTAGCAGATCATTGTGGACATCAAGACAACAGCCACCAAGCTCATTGCAAAGAATCACAACAGCAGTCACTGCACAAAGTCCATGGAGGGCATTGGTGACTGCTACACCAAACATAAGGGACAAGGTGGAGCTGAAGCCTCCACACTTCTCTTCACATGGGGCAGATGATGCTGGGCTACATACTGGGCTGCTCAAGAGCAACACTGTGTTTAAGCCTAACTGCTTTTAGGCCTAGAAAAATCTGCAAAAATCAGTCTAACTTGCTCCGGCAATATCAAAAGCTTCTACAGTTTTGCAAAGATTACCATTGCCAAGTTGAAAATATAAGGTGAGAAGGCTAAGCAATGTAAAACCTATGTACCCCTTCCACCATGACACTGCCACTAAGAGCTGGTTGGGAATGCACTGGCTTTTAAAACAAGGTGGCACATACAAAGTAATTAGTGTGTTCTGATAAGCTTTTTCCACAGGTTTACTGTTTTTCTTAAAAGCCCTCAAGGGCCAATAGGTTTGTCCAAAATGTTTGTCCAGCAGATTCAACTTGAATACCAATTTACTTTCTTAGTACTGAAATTCTCACAACCAACAGACTTTTTTTTTTCCTCACTGGCAAACTCAGCTGCCTTTTTAAAGCCTGTGTTTTGAGTTTAAATTAGTTAGTGCCAGAACAAAGAATGCTTATAGCTGCACTAAGTTGTTTACCTCTAAAGAGAGCAGGATGTTAAGGGAAAGACAGGAGCTGTCATAAGCCTAATATCTGGCCTAGATTAACTAGAAAGAATTTGAGTGAGTTGCAGTTAGCTTCTTAATATAGCTACAAGAACTGTTCACTGTATCAGCACAAATGAAATGCCCTTCCCAATCTGAAAAAATCCTCCCATTATTAACAAATGTTTCCTACAAGAAAAGGACAAGATAGCAGCTTTTTTTCCCAACCAGATTTATGGTTTATTTCAGATCAGAAGGGAATTTTGTGACTTTTATGTTTAAATTTAAATTAACGTCTATCTTTAAATTATCATTACTATGAATTACATGCAAATAGATGGGAGAACCCATTACAAGGTATAGTTTCCCCTAGCTCAAATTTCCTTTAAAACAAATGTTCAAGTACCTAAACTGTAAGTAATAATATTGGAATAGTCTAACAGACATTGAAGACCAACGTGACCCTACCACCACTACCTTCTTTTTTCCAGTTTAGTTGGGCACCTCATGATTCAGAACCCATCAATTTCCTCTTGTAAAATGAAAAGTAAAACCTTATTACTAAACTACTGAAGTAATCACAGCAGCTACAAGGATAAAATGGTAAGATTAAAATGTTAAGTGTTCATATTTGTATGTGCTCATTTTGCAGTAAGACATCTAAATATTTTACAAGAACTCATTTTTTGCTACTCTTATTCTGAAAATATTATTTATTACCCAGAAAGTTTTCCAAAACTCTATAGCACAATCATCTAAGGAAACAACTTTCCTCAATGAAAACAAAGATCTTAATCACTGTTCTTATTGTACGAATAAGTACAGAAGAAACCTCCAAATGAAAAGAAAAGCACAAACCTAAAATCTACGATGTTCTGTAAAAGACAACCGATGAGAAACAGGCACCATCAGTCTGCAGTCTCTCATTAGTAAGCACAGTCCTCAGGATACTTGGAAACCTACTACACAACTGCGTTTTCTTTTCAAAGAAAACGATTATGCTTCAGCATACCACAAGGGAGATCATTAAAGGCAAAAAAAAGAGCAGTTGGGTATCCAGGTCTCTCAGAAATGTAAGGAGAACTAGACAGCCCTCACTTGGTTTAATCTCCAGAAGTCTCCTCCACAGGAAATGTCTTTCACTATGATAAGTGGCTTCTCTTCATCATAATATCATGTAACTTTAAAACATTCTCTTGATGCTGCCCTTTTGTCTCCACCCTTTTTCATTACATGGCTCTATCAGGAGATGGCAACACAAAAGTCGTAATATGTGGATCAGTAAAAATATTGCAGTGGGGTAGTATAAGGCATGAGTGTGAAAAAAGTTTAGTGAAAACAGAGCTTGTATTTGGCTCGATTCCAGACACACCAGGAGAGGAGAGCACACCTAGACCCCTGAGACAGGCTGGCAAAACCACAACCTGTTTGGGTTCAGGACCATGAGAATTTTCATTCTTCGCCTCTGCAGGTTATCAAGACATTCCTAAAGTGCCCTGATGTTTTACAGCATAAGTAATTTACTACAAACCAATAAATTGTCATTGTATGGGTGCAGAAACAGTATTCTAAATTCCCTAGAAAAAGCATGCCAGTTTCCATAACATCTGCGGCTTCACAAAATGTGAGGCTTTTTCAACACAGTATGTGGTTGTCTGTGCTGACAGAAACATAGAGAAATATTTTACAGAGTCTACTGAATAGAAATTACTAATTAAATTCAAAAAATCACTGGCAGGACTACAGCTGCCCACAGGGAAGAGTAATTTCTCCAACTGGGCATCTGATGAAGTGAAAGATCAAATGAAAAAAAAAAAAAAAAAGATAAAGAAAAAAATCAAATTCTTAGAGGTATTTCTCAGAAAATATATTTTAGCATTTAAGTACTTCAATAGAATCAAAGTCTGGTACACACCATAATATTCAGTGAAAACTCACAGGTCAAGCAACTACAAGCAAGTGGGAAAGAGAAGTCTATGCCACTTTCAACTTCCTTTTCTTAATTATCAGTAGCGGGGTTGGGAGGGGGAGTTATTTGTATTTATTTCAACTTCCACCTCCTTTTCATTACAGTGATTTAAGCACAAGAAAGGAAGCCAGCAGTATCCCTCTGTATCTGGATCAAAAGATGTTCACACTGCATTTGGGATACAGTAAAGAACATACTGAAGTCTGAGCATCTGAGCCAATCTAAATAGACTATAAGCTCTACAGAAGCACTAAGAACAAAATGGATTACTGTCACTCCATCTCAGGGAAGGTGCTGGGTTTTTTCCATCATGATTCACACTTGCTGACACTGTACATCCATCCTTTGGTCACCACACTTCCCAGGCTATTTCACATATTGTGTGTCCATGGCCCCACACAAACTTTTAGAGGTTCCCAGCAACCACAGGAGAACTGAGGCAAATCCCTCCCAGCCAACAACACAAACCTGTGACAAAATGAGTAAGAACAGACAACGGAGAACTCTGCTTAGCCAACTGTCCACAAGACCTGCATATCAAAAAAAGCACAAAAATCTTCCCCCTCCTATACCTTCTATAGATACCACCACTTTATAAGCTATCCAGCTGCAGACTAGTCTCTGAACAGCTTTGTAGGCATACATAAATAAAAGAAATATGATGAGATTGTGTGTGAAAGCAACCATTTTATGTCAAAAATAGTTGAGGAAAGGACAGGCATTCAAAATATATGAAAAAGGGAAGTAATCACACAAGCAAGGTTGGCTGCAATTCACACATCTCAGAAGGCACAATCACTTTCCTTTTCGGTTTGTGAAATACTGATGCTACATGCAGGGAGGCATACACAGGCTAATGAGAATGGGATATTTTTCTGTTAGCCACTTATGGCCTTAGAAAAGCAGAATTGCACAAGAGTAGAAGGCAGAAGCATAAAAGAGGATCATTGCCATAACTCTTACATGCTGCCCCTACATCTCAGCACTCACTGCAAAACATGGGCTCCTGACCTTTCCTGTCCGTTTCTGGGATGCTGATGAGAACAGATTAGCTGGAAATATCTCAGTTTGATTCTCATTCTGTTCCTGAGAATACAGGCAAAAACTAAAATAATGCAGTTATCCCTCTTAAGTACAAGGAATCATGTGAAAATTGCCATAATGGGTTTCACTGGGAAAATTGCTTTTCTACATTCCATCACCAAGACTGATATGTGCAAGTTGTTTCACTGACAGAAAGCACTGAAACAGAACAATGGCCTGAGGGCTGTTTCAGTATTCGCTACAACAACTGTGTTGAGAAACATAAATTCCATACTAACCCTGTTTAGTCTCTTCTAAGCCTATATCTAAGAGAGATCCAAGAACTCATTACTGTGACCAAACAGCACTATTAAACTCTTCTAACCAGAGTGTGAATGCTGCGACCACGGTGAAGGTACAACAGTTGTACCTGGAACCTAGATACAAACAAATAAAAATAAAAATAATTAAAAAAAAAAAAACCCCACATCACAGAACCCAACCATCAGCAACCATAACTAGAGATACTGATCCAAGAGCTTCACTAGCTCCTACATAATGTCTGGGCACAGAAAACGTCTGGCTTCCTTTAAATTCTTTCAGACACAACCAGTAAAGGAAGAAAATTAAATATTTACAGATACAGCTGCTCATATACCAAGGGCACCTTTCAACAAGCCAAATTGGATGGTTCCCCATCACGGGTTACCAGAATATGAGCACCTCTACTGGATAACACAGTTGTTTTTTTTAATCTAAATGTTCATTAACACCAAAATATGAGGTACTCCAACAATGCAGAGGCACACTCCTGCACTGTATGTACTGACAGAATCATACATTCTGAGTTAACAATTCAACACAGAAATCATTCCTGGCTCTTCCACATATTTCAACAGCCAAAGCAGATTAGATTAGTTCTGCTCTGCCAACAGGAGTAATTATCACTATATGCAGTAAAAAATAGCTGTAAGTATTTCTAAGTGAATGAAGTAGGGACCCTGCTAAAGTCTTAATTCAGCATCTGTTAATGTCTTTCCCTAAGCCAGGAAAAAGCATTACCAGAGTCAAGAATGGAAGTTCTAACATTTCAGTTGTTCCTACGCATGCCACTTGTCAAGATCTTAAAATCTTTACTGAGGGTAGGCAGTGCATAGGACCATAAGGAATTTAAAGACTAAGTCAAGGAGTGCTTCTATTTTCAGCACTCAAATGAAAATACAAGGCCGTCTCCAGAAGTTTTTTCTGATTTGAAATGTCACAACACCACAAGTAAGCACTATTCTTTATCCTCATTCTTGGATAAAACACATTAACTTCAGAAGTACATTTAAAAATTAAACTAAGATAGAGGAAGAACACATCACAGCAAAGAATTCAGGTTTACATTCTGCATTTGACCTCCTCTTCTGAAATCCATCTCCATCATTCAGACACATTGGTATTTGTAAAGCTTTAAGCAGGAGCAAACAAGCCAAATATTAAATACCTCCTAAATTTTGCACTCCAAAATGTTACACAGGAGATTAACAAAGATGGAGGATATAGCACACTGAGTTCTGGAGGAGGCAGGCTCATTATCAGTACCTCACCACCTCACAGCCTATACCTTAGTTCTTTGTATAGTCACTTAAGAATATTTTTTGGGTTACAAAACATGCAAGATTGGTGTCATTACATAACTGCAAAGAACTTGTCTAATTAATGCGCTATGCAAAGAACAACCACAGACATTCCTTAAATCCAGATAATTAAAACTAGAGAGATCTGTAGTGTTACTAGCTTACTAGATGTGGGCATTCTTTGAAGGCCTACACCATGCACAGGATGCTGTATGAATTATAAAATACATTAAATTCCTCTAAACCACTGCTAACACAGTATGAATATTAATAGCATGCTCTTTATTTGCTCAGTAAATATAGTAATTAAATATTCATAGGAAAGCTCCTCTTAAAATTCCTGACTACTATTCAATTGTGTCTACTGCATTTTGGCTTGAGCATGAAGGTTTGTTTATGTACATTTGCTCTTCTCTGTGCTTCAAAGAAAGAAAATGGAAATTGAAACTTGGGAAAAAAGCTGAGGAAGCACAAAGGATGCTCAGTTTTTATTAGTACTGATATGGAGATAACAGAGGGCAAAGGGGGGAGGGGAAGACCAAAAAAAAAAAAAAAAAAACCACAAAACCACCACCACAGCTCAGGAATTGTCCTTGGCTATGCTGGGACTATTATGCTGGTTAAGCCAGTGAGAGCAAAGTGTTGCAATTCATTGTGTTCCCTAAGTGAAATGCTCCTACCTGCTATGAAACTGGCAACGTTTAGTCAATGGTCACTGAAACATATTCAGCAGACAAGTTTCATGTCCTGCCACTTGCATCGGAACAGAAGTCACTAGGCAGTCTGAAGGAGCAAGAAACCTTTTCTCCTTTGCATATTGCAAGATTAAAACCAAAACAGATCTTTGGAAAGCATACAGATACTAAAGAGAGGGGAATTTTTAGACTACAGAGTCCTGACTACGGAGAACTCCCCAAGTGTAATTGATGCAGGAGTGGGAGCTCAAGACAGTATCCTGTTCCAAAGGGTGATTTTTCTGAGTAGCCCTTTGTTCCCTACTAGCAAGACTTAGTAGTCTACCCTGCAGCAAGCTTCTTGTCACAAAGAACCAGCAAGTGGAACACAGCATTAGGTATGCAAAGTGCACAGAGGTTTGCTGGGCAGTTCCTCTATTTAGTTACCTTTTCAAATGACTAGCACTATGTCTTGCAGCCCAGAGTTGCATCCCTAAAATGTCTTTCACTAAGGATCCCAGTGTCAGACTAACAAAATGAAAAAGAAGTAAAGAGCACAGAAAATGGTCATGAGAAGAACAAGAATACAGCAGCAAGGAAATTAAAAGAAGACCACATAGAAGGGTCCAGGAAAGGGACAGATACATAGCTAAACAGAAGTTTTTAAATAAAATCAAAACAGCCAAATGGAAATAAAGATGCAGTAGAAAAGACCACTGAAGAAAAAAAAAANNNNAAAAAAAAAACTCAGAATCATAGAATTATTCAGGTTGGAAAAGACCCTCAGGATCATCAAGTCTAACCTTTAACCCTACTCTACAAGTTCACCCCTAAACCATGTGCCCGTGCACCACATCCACACAACTTTGAAACATATCCAGAGTTGATGACTCAACCACCTCCCTGGGCAGCCCATTCCAATGTCTGACCACCCTTTCTGTGAATTTTTTTTCCTAATGTCCAGGCTAAATATACCCAGTTGCAGCTTGAGGCCATTCTCCCTTGTTCTATCGCTAATTACCTGTGAGAAGAGATCAGCATCAACTTGACTCGCTAATAATTAAATTGTAGGAAAATATTAAATAAAAGACAAACAAGGAAATCTTGTGTTAAAACGTTGGTGGTAAAATGCTTCAGGAAAACTATTTGTGAAACTGCCATTAGACAGTGGTCACTGTAGTGCAAATTGTGACATGGCAAACTGTTTTTGTAAGAGGCATAACTGTAAGTGACACTCATTTCCTACTCAAATATATTGTCATTGGTCCTACCATAGAGACTCACATTGAAATTTAGTTAATGAAATATTAGCAGTTGTATGAAATTGTTCTGTAGACACAGAAACCTCCAAAACTTTCATCTACTTAACGTATTTAAATTTACTGGGGCAGAGCGGGGAGCACAACCCTAACATCTACAGTCTAGATGAAACACTTAAACAGCCATCATTCAATGCTTTCATGATCAAAGAAATTCATATCCACTCTCAAACTATGAAAAACCTTGTAGCTGCAGTATGAAATACAGATCTTCACACTGGTGCCTAAAAGAACACCTAGCTAGTTTGTTTCTTATTGTTAGCACCACACTTCAAGAAGTTGCTTCCATTGCATCTTTGTAACTTTTATTCATGACTGTGCTTGGTTTTAACAAGTTTCTAATGTCAGTGTAATAACATCAAAAAGCATCTTTGACTGCACCTGTGCAAGAGAAACTCATTTGGGGCTGTAAGAAGCTACAAGAAGGTATGGTGAAAAACTTTCAGGGCAGGAGAGCAGGCAGACTCTACAGAGGGTTAGTCAGTGTCTATTAAAAGTGGACTTAATGCTAATAACTCTTCTAATTCTTACCAGCAGATGACACAGATAAAGTACTAGGTCTATGATTTCCAACAGGAAGGAATGCATTCTTACTAAGATTCAGAGTTAACATACATCATTCAACAAATATCTCATATGTTTTCTTGAATTGTATCAGTACCAAGGTCTTATGACATGGAACCAATTCCTAGTAAGACCTTAAGGATGGAAGTACAGCTTTCTACTACCTGTCAAATACATCTGTCCTCCCATTACCTATTTTTAACAATCTACTGTTCTATTTCAGCTAGTGTGTCACTTCAGGTTTGCAGTTTATTAGACCATGCTCTCTGTGGCAAGGACAGGCGTTTTCTCTTCAGAGAACACTTATCAAGGATTGCAAGTCAGGTAAGTAGAACACCTCATTCTAGAGGCCTAAACCACAAACCAGTGGGAACAGCCATGAAAGAAAAACGAACTTCAGCAATAAATATACAGAATTGAAAGTGAAAATTCAGTAGTCACAGAGTGTACTGACTACATTTTTGCACCTTGTGATATTCTGTGGAGCATCAACATAGCACTAAATGTAATCTTCCGTACACTGAGTGCCATACAACTCAGATCTAAATAGTTGAGGAAGAAAATCTCAGCTTCTACACAGCTCATACAATTGCCCCAATGAGACAGGCCATCCCAAGCACTCACAAACCACAATCTTCAAAAATACTTGGCTCAGTGAGGGGAACCACACCCTCATCACGCTACACCTCAGCCCAGACCCTCATGAAACCTCAGAAGACCTTGCTGCCAGGGTCACCTACAACTTAGGAGACTTTTTTGATCCTATAAGGAGAATGGGAAGCATAAGGCAACACAAGTTCATGAGCGTTTAATGATTCCGAATAACACAGACCTGGTAGACCTGTATTAAAAGCAGACAAGTACTATACCATTTGTTCTGTCAGTGAGTCTTAAATAGAGAAATCCTCACAGACCACGTTTATAATCAGCACATGCCTCACTTGAGAACGTGTTCAAATGCATAGTGACACCTCGGGTTCTGCAGGACCTGCACGAACATAGATATTTCACAGACCACAGAACAGCACTGCACTTATGGTGACCACCTCATCAACAGCAAATTTCCTGGACTTTTGTTGAACACACCTGTAGAAGGTATTCCCCATACCTGGAAGGAGGGTTATGTAAATTGTTACTGTTAATTTTATACTCTTATTTTCACCTCTCCTCAATTTACAAATAATGCACACATCAGTCCAGAAATATTCTACCATAGAGGGGACCTCTGAACCACTAATGTAGGAAGTCCCCATGGAGTGCTCTGCTTAGTCTCCTGGACTGGATACTGGATATTACCTATTCTAGTCATAATTATTTTTTTTAATAAGTAATAAAATATTTACTACTTTAACAACAGTTAAAGTAGTGTATGCACAACAGCATATGCTAGCAGGACACAGAATTGGACTTGGTTTTATAAATACACCTTTATCTCAAAATGTAATATCATCAGCAAAAGTGAGCTTTAAAAGGCATGCCAAAATTGTAGCAAGATATTTGCTATTTGCATAGATCTAAGAAGAAATCAAAAGTCACTCCTGTCACACCTAAAAACATTTCTGCATGACCAGCAACTTACTTGCAAGTTTGGCACTGTTGCGTGCATAAAGGAAAACACAGCTTCATAATGTAGGGACAGTAAAAGCATCTTCCTGCCTGCAAGCTCTAAGCATTTTTTTTTAAACCTATTATACAAAATAACACATATACAAGCAGTACAAACACCTGCTATAATAGACTTTCAGATCTCTAAACAGACATCAGCTTACTAAATTGCCTATGAGAACATCGCTTCAACCTTAGGTGCTTCTTTAAATGACATATTGAATGCATACACTGGAGCTGAACTGCAAAACATCTAGGAAAGCTAAGTTCACATCTGATTTTGTTTAGTATTATTTTGCTCCACAGACTATTCAGTTAAATACAAATTAATCTAAAATACAATTATGATGCTGAACCTGTTACTGTCTTCTAAAAGGCAAAGCAGCTTGGTGAGGCAAAATGGGTGTGCATTAGCAAGAGTAATACAATCTCTACATATGCAATTTGTATCTGGGAATTTATAATGACAGATCTTCCTCTGCCTCTCTCTGGAGAAACCTCTCAGCACAGGAGAAATAGTAAGAGTGCAAGAACCAGTTCCTGTAGCAAAATACAAACTCGTTCACTTTGAAAGAGAATAATACAACTAGACAGAAAATTTCTTTTGAATGGAACCAGATAAATGAAGTTACAGTGAAGCAAAGGCAGAAGAGTAAGCAGACAAAATATTTGTGTTAAGATCCTTTTGCTTTTCTTCAGAAAGCAGCATTTCTCCATTTCTGACAGTACGATGGTACTTTTCACTATGTGTTGTTTTTGTTTGTTTGTTTCACGGGATTGGAAGTCAGTATACAACAGGGACGTGAAGCATACAGCCTGATTATTTAACCGTTGCAGTGCTCTATTTCTAAATGCAACCACAAGAGCGGCTACGTGGGTGTTTTCTGGTGTTTTATATACCAAGGACTGGAAATTCACAAGTATGTGACTCATTGTTCCCTGGCTGAGAACAGCTGTGCCACACACAAATGACCAATCCTTTGAATGTGACTCACATGTCTACCAAACCCTGTGTCAAGATCCTCTACCAGCCAGAGGCCACCCCACCAGGAGGCAAGCATCTCCACGTACATTCTTGGCAAACTCTCCCAACGCCACCCTGCTCAAACCTTCACACTTGCTTCAACAGTCTCAACAGGGTGGCAAGGGGCAACAGCCTAACTTCACAGAAATATTCTGTTCTGAAAAGCCGCTCAAGATTACCAAGTCCGACTGATACACCTACTCTACAAGGTCCACCCTAAACTATAGCCCAAAGCATCACATCCAAACAACTTATCCAAATATACAGGGTTGGTGGCTCCACCACCTCCCTGGGCAGCCCACTCCAATGTCTGACCATTCTTGCTGTGATTCTTTTTTTTTTTTTTTTCCCCTAATATTCAGTGTGGAGACACAAGTCCAAACATCTGCTAAGACCTGTTAAATATGTGTATACCATGCGCAGTAAACAGTACAAAATGAAGTTTGTAGAAGTCTGTGCTCTGATTTACAGAGAAAATGACTCTCTAAGGATGGCAGAGTGGGAGCTACTAAGTTAGTAGTCACTCTACTATTTTTTGCTGTGGCCACCTCACCCACTTATGAGAGTGACATCACAGATGAGATGCAATTCCTGTATATGAAGTTTAGTTTTTAAAGGAAAAAAACAAGGAAACCCATCATTCATCAGTTTGTGTAAGCAGTGCATAATAAATCTAACAACAAATTATTTCACTTCACTTTTGTAAATCACTAGATCTAACCAGCAGTAAACAGTTTAAAACCCAACAGACTTTAAACTATTAAAACCTTTGAGACATGTTCAAAGCACATTTTGGGAGAGAGATCAATTAGCATGATTGCTGTTGAGAAGCAGATTGAAAATAACAGATTTTAGGTCAATCTTGCAATGTCATCAGAGCACTACTGTAGGAAATAAGTCTTAGATCCTCTATTTTAAATTAAATTCCCTCTCCAACCCTAGTACGCCTTGCAACTGGAGATTATTTCTGAGCTTTCAATTACAGTACATCTACAGACTTTGGTGGGCATCGCTGCCACCTCTGCCTGCAACACCTATAAATTACACCAGGCCTACAAAGACAGCAAGCAAAACTCCAGAAACACAAAAACCCACATGTAATCTGAATAGAAGAGTTTTCAAGTAATCTTTGATAAAGTTATTCTTGTATTTTCATCTAACCTGATTTAAAGTTCCATTTGCCATCAAGGTAATCCCTCTGGGACAACATCATCTCGCAAATGCTTTCATCACGCAACACAGATACTTTCTTGTACAGGTTGTCTTACCTCCACTTTAAGTAGGCCTTTTGCCTCCAACCTGGGAAGCAGAAATAAAATTATCTTATCAGTCTCTAAAGAGTAAGTAGAGCTCACCAGAAAGAGAAAGAAACCATGGAGATTAGTGCCCAACACTGATGGCTAGCAGGGCTGGCTAGTTCTGTCTTACAAGCAACACATCTAATCAGTTTGCAAAGTGGTTAAAAATAACTACTACTCCCTCAGGACACAACCCCCAAAAAAGGTATCCCTTAAGCACCTCTGCTGGGGCACAAACCTCCAGAGGTTGGTGGGAAGGGCAGAAAACAAGTGACGACGCCTTAGAGAAGCTTCCAGTATCAGTGGCTTGATTGGCCCCCTGCAGGTGCCTGGCCCCCTGCAGGTGCCTAGCCCCCAGCATTCACCATCAGTGGTCTGGCCCATCACATGTTGCAAGCAACAAAACAATTTTTGGGACATGATTACGTATGTTAGAAACATCTGACTGCAACAGGAAGGAGGCAGAAGATCTTGAATAATGGGCAAATGCAGAGCAATCGTAAGTCAGGAAAAGTGTCCTCGAAAAGCAGCTTAAACCATGCCAACGCAGTGCTGCTGGTCAAGCACTGTCCGTTCTCCTGAAATCCCTGTGTTAGGCAGCCCTAAAAGCATGACCCCCACCGGACCCTTCCTGCCCAGCACTGTCACCTACACAGGAAACAGCTTCCGCAGGAGACACCCTCTCATCCATATAGGAAACAGATTTCAGAAGAGCTGCGCAGGGATGAGGCAACAGGAACAGTGAAGACAACAAGGAAAACAGCTGAAAGGAAGAAAGAGCATCAGGAAAGAGGTGAAAGAGGAAACAGATGCGCTGGAAGAAGAAAATACCAGGGAGAGGGGGAAAGCAAATGGAGATGGTGAAAGTAATGTCATGCAGATTGAGAGGAGAGGGCACATGCACAGAACAAGCTGCAGAACTGAGTCAAGATGACAAGAGAACTAAAGAGAAGAAAAAAACAAAGAAATTTTTAAAGCAGCCCAGATTTGATAGACAAGATCAAGCCACTTGAGGAATATGTGAGAAACAGAGAAAACTGAGAGGATGTTGTCACCAGCAGAGCTGGCAGGAAATATCCCACAGAAATCCTAACATTTCTACATTTGCTGCTCTTTCAAATCAAGACACAGGACATTTTCAGTTCATTAAACTTTAAAACAACTTGATTGAAACACTGGATTTTGAGGTCAAGCTCTAATGATATTTAGCACAAACCAGGAAAAGCTAAATACTGCTGCATTTCTTTTCCAAACGGTTTTAAACCATTTCCAAACTTCCCATGAATTCCACCCCTGCAAAACTTTCAAGGCCAGTTTTCCTGTGGAACGGCTCCACCACAGATTTTACAAACATTAGATGAAATCAGTGTTCCTCACTGGAATGAAAAAGATGTCTTAATAGTCTTATTTCCAAACAAACAGTTTAGCAAAAGGTATTTGTGCCTGTCAAGCCATGACTTGTTCTGCCCCAAAGGAGAACATCTCAGCCTTTCTTCACTACTAATCACAGGCCACTGTTACACTAATGACAGAAGAAGGATCTAGTCCTCAGGCATATTTCTAGTGAGGTGAGCTAAAAGACAATGTCACAAATACACTCCCCCATATTTCTGGATATTTTAATTATCAGCTGGCTTTGAATGCTTCCCCATTGGCCATGGCAAGCAACTTATCATTTCCTTTTTATTTTTTTTCCATTATTATTTCATAATAGGTATTTTTAACATAAGAGAATGAATCACATTAGAATTATTATAGCTAGAGCTTTGAGTTCTTGAAATAAAGTGATGCACTAGGGGGCTTGCAAGCTACAAAAACCTCAATTCTCAGTCAAGTGAATGCAGATAGTTTAAATTAAGCAAATTGCCCAAGGAGGGGGCTAAATTTGAGCAGTTTTTGAAATACACCCAGTCTGCTCAGGAGCTTCTCATGAAGTGCAGCTCATTCCCAGCACGGCTCAGCCATTCCTACATTCCCATCCTCTCCCATCACATTTGCACACAAATCACAAGGATCACAGTCAGCAAAGGCTTTCCTCTCAGCTCACCAGTTCACAGAAATCCATAGGACTCCCACACTACTAAGAGAGGCAATTAAACAGGATTACTGGAGTCATTTCCATCATGTTTCACAAAACCTGCAAATCAGGCACTGTCCTTCTAACCAACAATATCACTTAACGGCACCACTGAGAACTGTGGAGCTAAAGCTCAGCTTTTAGAAAGATTACCATCTGTTCAGCATACCTAACAGTGGAATCGGTGCCCTCAGCACAATCCACAGAGAGGATACAGCAACATTTAGTGCTGCCAGCCACCATTGCAGACTCAATGAACACAGACCCTGAATAACTTTCTCATGACTACTTGTAGTGATTCACATAAAGACAGTGGTAGGTAAATTCACACCACCCTCTCGGAGATGGACAAGAAGATCAGGACATAACAGGAAGAGACAGAATTCAGTTCAAAGTGGCTCAGCTGAACTCCATTTAGGACTCTCAGAAACCTCAATACATTTACACACCTGTTAAACACTTAAGGTTTTAACATATTCTCCACTTTTAAAAACAGTCTGGGAATTCCCTAGAACCAAACAGTCCTACGAGGACACATTCACATTCTAAATGAGCCCTCTGGAGGGCACATTCACATTCTAAATGAGCCCTCTGGCTAAGGCCCAAAAACTATTGCCTCTTATCAAGCATCCCAAAACTTAAGCAAGATTTTAAAATAAACAAACAAATAAATAAAGGGTTCCAAGAAAATTTTCAACGATATTTAAAGACAAGGCATTGTCAATTCAGAGAAATGTGTGATGCAACTTGAAAGCCTGTCATTCTGTGCACAGGCACAGAGGATTAACCACCGAGACAAAGTGAAACATCAATTGTTTCCTACACAAAACTTGGTGCAATTCAGCAAAACCGGTGCTGCTTCTAAAACTAAAAATTTGAGCCACGAAGCAGTATGAAGATGTTTTCAATGCGCCGGACTATATACAAGTTAGCTTTTTTAAACTTGGCAAAAATCCTTTTCTATCCAACCTGACATCAATTGACCATAAGCCCAAAGGCAGCAGCCTGCAAGGGCACTTCAGAGTGTTTCAGTCTTTCTATTCTGAAAGTAAAAGATGCTACAGGAAACAGCAATAGTTTGAACGTTCTTCCTGGTGTTTCCTACTTNGAAAAAATGGTCTAAATGCTACAGAAATAGGTAAGATTAATGGCTGTTTACCCTGAGTTACAGTTCTCATGATAGGACTCTACTATCACCATACATCCATCCAGAGACACCTAAAATCTGACGGGTACACTAGTGCAAGTGAAGGTGTGGTACTCCATCTACATTTAAAGAGCTCTGCAGGAGAACTGGACAATCTGCTCATAGATCTTGAGGAATTCAGATGGAAAATTAACATAGCCAGCCCTCGTGGGTGACATAAGACATCACTACTACCTGAGATAGCAGTTGGTGAGAATTTGTAGTCAATAACATGCCAAGTATAATTTAAACCTTGATTGATAACATGCAAGCAAAAGAAAAGGAATTACACACTATTAGTCATTACCAAACTACTAGTTTGGAGTGTGGGCAGACAAAATAATGCATTGGGGGTTTTTTAGCATCATGTTTCCTACACAGTGAAGTGAGGCTGCTTTAACAGTCTAAATTTTCGAGAGCCAAGCTCTAATCATTCTTTCCATGCAGAGAAAGTGCTAGTGTAGGAACAAGCAATGGTGCAAAGTACCCTAAGTATAGATTATACAGTACCCACCCTTACATAACTCCAAAACAAGTAGGTAAATTTGATGGTATCCAGGATTAAAGGCTATATATAAGGATTTTGGAAATACAAGTCACCTTGCCCAGCTAAAGCTTTACCCATTAAAAATATGCTTTAAAAGAATTCTTTACAGGATTTTTTTTTCAGAAAACATTTCTTTATAGCCACAATGTCAAATGAACATTTTGTTTGCTTCTGTAAGGCAACCATGCCATATTCTTTGCATCATTTAAAATAACTTCCAAGTGATTTTTATGAGGGATAGAACTAGTGAAAAGTAAGAAACAATAGTTTAACTGAATACCTACTGACTAATGATAAAATTCTGATTGAACATAAAAGCAATTCACATGCCAAAATAATTTTAATTGTACTACAACGCAGCTTAATTTAATTTTCCCAATTCCAGTAGTGCACACCTCTGAGTCTGCAGGAGTGTTTTAAATAGTACACAGGTGGCCTTGATATCGATTGCTGTGATACCAATTATGTTATGCAATCTGTGACTAACATTTTGTGTTCTGAATATGCAAAGACTCGAAAAACCCATTAACAGTTCCTCAGTGTTTCAGGTCACCAAGACACCTTCACTATTGTCACTCAATGCAGTACTAAAGGAGAATTCAGTGACCAGTATTTCTCTAAGAAATTGTCCCTAGAGAAGATTAGGCTGGAGCAAAGAGCTTCACTGAGCTCCGAGGGAACATCTTTCACCTAAACATAAATATTCCAAACATTACCATAAAGATGTCAACTGCCTCAGCCAACAGCTGGTACTTCACATTGCCTCAGGTCTTAAACTCAGCTTGGCAACGCAAAGTAAGAGGAAGCAAAAGGTAGCTCCAGGTGATGCTGAGTAAATGGAAGAGGGAAGAAAAAAATGAATAGCCAATATGATGAAGCAGACACGAATTCACACTTCTCTGAGCAGAATTTTCGAAATACTGAAATAATGTCATGTAAGGTGCTACCAAACATTGCCATGGGGTATTATGGGATAATATGGAAGTACTGCAATGCTGCTTCAGCACAAGAACCAGAATAAAAACTGAAGTGTTTTGACAGGACTTTTTGTTTGGTTTTCAAAGACCTACCAATACAAATCTTGTGTTGGGGTGAATGAGTTCAAAACCTGACGCTTCTATTATCCAGTAAAACTTAGTAGCTAAAACTGTCAGTGACCTAATAAAACACTAAATCTTTCTCTGTACCCAGAGGAACCCGGGCAATGTAGGGCACACACCAGGACTTCCCTCCCTGCACAAGGCAGTGACGAACTTGAGTCTGGATGCACTCTTTTCTCCCTTGGTACATGGCAGGCACAGAGAGAGGAGCACACTGCAGCAGGTTTCCTGTGCAGCTACAGGCACTTGTCCTATTCCCATCTAGGTTAGCAGCTGGTCAGACACCCAGCATCACTTCAGTAGAAAATGGTCTTTCTCCACTTGCCTCTGTTTCACCAATATCAAAACATAGTCTGAAAGGCCTCTCACCAGCCTTCTAGCTGCTGCTCCAAGTTAACCCTGCCCCTCAGCACCCACACCAGTCAAGCCTGTGCTCAGCTATGCCAGAGCCAAGAGCTACCAGGTCCCCACTGGCAAGGCCATGCTGGATGCACCATCACACCCCCTGACAGCTCCCTGCCACCACAACTCACCAACAGCTACCTTACCCCTCACCTTACTATGACTCTTTGACTCCTTACCCTCTGTATTTCTGGATTTTACACCTATGACTTAATCTTTGCACCTACAATTTAATTGAATCTTATGATCGTTGAAGGAAAGCGAAAAAAAAAAAAGCAGGAAAGAAACCCAAGATGTCTGTCTCAAGTGCACAAATGGTACTAACCCATCTTGATGTGCAATGCTACAACCTGGTAAAGAACCTCCTACACCTCACAATCATCAGACAGTACATTGTAACAGAGAACAGCATGCCACCATTAAATAATAATGCCATTATCATTAAAGAATAATACAGCATATCCGAGATTGGGTTTCTATATTTAGATCAGGATAAATCTTAAACAATTTTTCCTGCCCTCTCTCAAAATACCTAAGCATCTTGCTTGTTAACAACCCTCCTTCAATTAGGCTTCCAAAATATTTCTGACCGTTGTCATATTTTTCTCTTCTCACTGTTTCCCTTCTACTTCTTACCCAATTCCTACACATTCTTCTCTCTCCTCTTAAGCCCTTTTATTAATTTCTTCTTAGAAGTAGTCTGTCAACTTCCGACTATAACAGGTCTTCCACCTTCATCAGACAAGGTCTAGAAAATAACAGGACACAGCAGCATGCCATACACACATGCTAACTTAAATTATCCACTGCTGGTACACACTATAGCTTCATTGAGAAGCCAGGATTAATATTTTTCCTGTTAATGCATTAGACAGCTTCCAGCATACTAAAATTTTGTGAAGGAGGCAAGTCATTGACACTGTCTCCCACAGCATTCTCCTTCAGAAACTCATGGCACAAGGCTTGGGTAAGTGCACTCTGCACTGGGATTAAAAACTGGCTGGATGGCCAGGCACAAAGAGTGGTGGTGAACAGAGTTAAGTCCAACTGGCACCCAGTCACTAGTACTGTCCCCCAGTACTGGGGCTGCAACAGGAGAAGTTCAGGCTGGACACTAGGAAATATTTCTTCACTGAAAGGGTTATCAAACAGGGGAATGGTCTGCTCAGGGCAGTGCTGGACTCATGATCCCTAAAGGTGTTTAAGCAGCTTACAGACCTGGAGCTTAGGCACATGGTTCAATGTTGACTCTTCAGCACTAGTTTGAGGGTTGGACTGGATAAGCTTTGAGGTCTCTTCCAAGCGGATGTATTCTGTGAATCATGGAAATAGTTACATGCAGAAAAGAGTGGACCAAAATACCCATAAGTAAGCAAAGAGATTGGGAAAATGTGAAAAATTTTTAAAACACTTCTACAACAAATATAGGGAATATACACAGTTTTAAACAACACAATAGGACAGGTTTTTGGAATATCTCTTCTTTCCTGCACACTTAAAAAAACTGAACCAGTTCCCAAGCTCACTTGCTCAAGCCCACAAAGCTTTGCAGTGTGAGAAAAACTATTAGTCTAAACATATCTTTAGGATATTTCCTTAACTCAATAACCTAGCACATAATATAACAAACATACACAGAATCAGAATTACTTTACACAGTAGGTCTCTCAAAGATCTCTCTGCCCAACGAACACAGATTACTGATATCCCACAATTCCTGGGAAAGGCCACAAGCACCATTCCAAATCCCTCATTTTCTCATTTAGCTCATCTGGTCCCTTCCAAGATCCCAGACCCCACACATAGAGGTCAACATCCACTTGCATCTCACTCTTCCTCTTTTAAATAACATGCAAAGTCAAGAGACATTACCGTTTCCTCCTTTGCAGGACATGACACAGAGTTTGATACTCTGACATTTGGTATGCTCTTCAAAGCCAGAATTTGGAAGGAAAAACAACAAGATAAGAAAGGGGGAAAGCACAGAGGAGCATACTCACCTACAGCAAGCTTGCAGACCTGGGATGCACACTCATCAATTTAGAGGTAGCAGAGCATGGCTATCATCTGGGGGGATGGGAAAGCCCAAAACCAAGGGCAGGATCAGAGGAAACAGTATGTCTCTTGGCACACTCACATCCTGAAGCTACCTGACACTACTGTAACCAAGAAAACCAAACTGCTGCTGGTCAAAAGTTTTGTTACTGCATCAAAATACAACGTGGATGACAAAGATAACGAACTTCCTTCGGACCACGTGGTCACGCCAAAAAAGGTAATTCCCTAAAATTAAAAAACATTTTAACTTTTAATGCAAACTGAGTAACAATTTGTTTATTTTTCTTGGAATAATAGGAAATAGTTATTTTTAATATTTAATCTATGTCAACATCCCCTGTAGTAAACTCCCATGTGAGTATTCCATTAAGTGCAATTTTCCTGTTTGGCAATCTCTCCCAAGTGAACTAATTGCCTTGAAAAAAACATTTCAAAGTTTGTAAAGTATTAAAAATTAAATACAAGCATCAAAAAGATTACATCCCAAAATCCATCATAATCCCTTGGTTTAGGTTTTATATTTCTGGCAACAAATTAAGTTCTTTTATGATTTAACATTAGGATCTGTACTCTCTGTTATGGATCACTTCTAGTTCTGTCTTCACCAGCCTACTTTAGACAAAAGGCAGCATCTGACAAATTGCTACAGCGAACAGCTCCCAGGGAAGCAAGGAAGTGCAGATGCTGAGCTGCAGTGCTCCATCTTCCATGTCCCTGTCACCAGACACTGATACTACGCTTGAGGGAAAACTCTGCAACACAAAAGCATGCCAGTCATAGCCCTGCAGTCCACCTAGGCCACCCCCTCTTCCAGTTCCACTCCCAGCAGCTGCAAGATTTAGTGCTTCTTCACATGGTGCCTGCAATAAGACCATTTTCACCACACCAACTCTCAAGTCTGCATGAGACACACTCCTCTACAGTCAAAGGCCAAAGACATTACTTGATCCATCTCACAAATTTCCTTTTTTGTTGGCACACACACTGGTTGGAAATAACAACCAATATTGCCAGCTTGTGGAAGTTCAAACATCAAGTGTTTTGGAGCCTTGGTATAAAAGCTTTTAACTGAGCCAACAGTCTCCTGTTCTGTTCAGAGTGAAGTGAAAAAAAAAAAAATCCAGAGATGTTCCTGAACCCAAGATTTTCCAGTCTCATACAAAGCCCATGGGCAATTCTTCACAGATTTAGCACTCAAACACAACAGCTTCTCAGACAGGAGCTAAGTGGAAATTTGGAGGCGAGAGATTCATTGGCAAATCTATGTCACTGCTTGTCCTTTATGTATGTGAGCTTTATACCTTCATATCTGAGACTTACTTTCTGGAAAACTGAATGAATGAACTGACTGAAACAACTTGGGTTCCTCAAAGAACAACTTCCACTAACCAAACAAATATTTTCACAGACTTGCAGAAAAGCAGACAAAAAGATCCAGCATCCAAATACTCCTCAACCAAATGTTTTATAATCTAAAAGAGGAGACATTTCTCTTACACAGGCACTATTATCTTCAAAAAGGTTGGAGGGCTGAACCCACAGATCTCAAATACACAAAACATCCACAAGAACAGCTGTGACAAAAGGTGCATGGTTGGTGGTGAGACAAACGCATGTGTTACCCCATGCTAGCCAGCCTACAAAAGAGAACATGCCCACTGCCATTTGGTCCAGTAAATGTTCATGTTGCAATACCAGTCTCAGCTTCTATCCTGCCCTGAGAGCCAACAGCAGCTGGATGCTTATAAAGCAAAGCATTCTGTTGAACTGAATGAGGCTCCATCGAAAAGCAGTATCAGAAGCAGCAGTATCAGACACACTCCGCCCCCCCTTCCCCCTGCCCTGCACTTCTGTTGTAGCTTTTAAGGAGTTACAAAGGCATACTGAGCAAAGCTGATGAGCATCACTAACATCTGACCTGCCACGTTAATTCTGAAAAAATACTATGTAATCACAGAATCTTAGAGGTTGGAAGGGACCTCCAGAGATCATCGAGTCTAACCTCTCTGCCAAGGCAGGATGCCCTAGGGTAGTTCACACAGGAACGCATCCAGATGGATTTTTAAAGTCTCCAGAGGAGACTCCACAATCTATCTCGGCAGCCCATTCCAGTGCTCCATCACCCTCACTGTAAAGAAATGGTAGAGACTTGATTCCTGTCAGAGGCCTGATATGTACTCCCTGGTCTGCCTGAGGCACCGCCTCTCATTTTCCTGTTCTTTGGTGCTGCAGCATTTATAAGTACTCCTAAAGATGTGAAAACTTGGTTCTCAGAGAAAGGCCTGACAAATGCCAACAGCCCTATGAGTCAAGGCTAAAATCATGCAGCCTGCCTTCCATAAGATGCATTCAGGAAGCCTTCATTCACCTTTCCTGCTCTTAATTGCTCAAAAATTGTGCAGTAAGGATCCTCTAAGCCCTTCTAAAACTGTGCTTCAGAAAACACCACAAGATCAGGGAGTAGTAGAGCAGCATCTTGATTCTAGAAGATGATAGATAAGGGTCACAGTGAGGTTCAAACGGCTCAGCCAAGTGGTACAGACACAGCAGCATGTTCAGACAGACTGTGCACTCAGCAGCCAAGATGCTATCCATTCTAATGTCAACTCTGCTCTGGTACCCCATACTTCCAGTGTCTATAAATCATTACCCTATAAGGAACAGGAAAGTTAGCTGGTTTTTCTACAAGATCCTGAGATCCTGTGGTGTGCAAAACTCTGACAAAACTCACAATTTCATTAATAACCTTCAAACCTCTCAGACTTCAGCTGCACAGTCTCAGCAACAACTACAAGCATAATTCAGACCTACTACATTTTCAGCAGCCATTTCTGAAATTCTCACTGATTCTTTCCAGCAGAAACTGTCTCCTCTAAGAGGCTTTTCATTAAACCCCTCAGAACCTCACTAAGCCAAATCTTGATCTCACAGAATGCAAAGCTAACATTCCCTGTAAATGTAATGATCCATAGAGATATCCATTACAGGTTTCGATCAACAACAGTACCTCCAATTTCAAAGGTGAAATCACTCTATGGCAGAAATGTACCACTGGAGAGAGTGCTCTGCAGCACCATGAAGTGCAGGTTCCTCCAGCATGCAGCAGACATACAGACAAAGAGGCAAAAATAGGAGTTAAACAATTTCGGTAGCTAGACTATACACGTATTAAATCTGAAGTTCAGAACATGTATCACAAATAAACCAAGACCTACAACTATAAACCACAGTTCAAATGCACTTAAATAAATATTAATCTTGATTCTCAAACCTCCTCTAACAGACAGCACTGCATTTTCACACATCTTAGAAGACAGGAGACCACCATGGTTGTAATCCACACCAAAAAAAAAAAAAAAAAAAAAAAGTAACATTGGTCCAGACAAGTAACATCAATCTCTAACTGAAGTTGATTCAATGATTCAGAAAATATCATGTAATGTCATGAGGACACCTTTGCAGTTCATTAACAACTTGAAAATCTCTTTTCATACTTTTTATCCATTCTAAGCAAGGCAAGAATCACTGCCAACAGTTCATATGCAAAGTATTTATAGCTCTGCAAGCTAAACTGAAAAAGGGTCAGCTTAGAAGCAATCAATCTAGCTACAATGAAAATACGCATCGTGACTCCAGTACAGTTCAGCAAGTCTTGATGCTCTCAAGAGCGCTTGAACGACGTAGAGAGAACTTCCATTTGGAGGAGCCCACTCTATGCATCCCCCCATCCCTCTGATGGAGTATTGCCTCTGCATACACAACTCAAGCAGGCATTCGTTTTCTCAAGTACGTGGAGATAGCTTTGATACCCTTCGCTTCACATACAGGGGTCCGTGAAATCTTATTCTGACTAACTGAAATAAAACTGATTCTTTTTTTCCCTTTTTGCACCATGGGCTTACAGAAAATCACCCAACAAAAGTAGAACATAGTTGAAAAAAAAAAAAAAAAAACCTGTCTTCACAAGTAAATTTGGACACAGAATGTTCCTCCCACAAGTGTAATTCACTGCCACTCCTCTTTGCTAGTGTCCTACTTGTGAATGGCAATCTTTTTTCCCTGTAAACAGAATCTTACCAGTGAAATATTACAACGTAGCCATTTCTCAATGTTCTGAAACACATGAAAGGCTCAGAAGTTTTCATTTCCTTTCAAACAACATCTGCTTGGCTGCCGGCCTCTCCGAGGAGGCATAGGTGTAAGCATGACGGTGACAGGAAGTCATGTGGATAGAGAACCTCTTCTCACTGAATTATTTATATCATCTTCTCTTGGTACCTCAAACTAGCTTTTCGAAGCACAGTAACAAAACGTCAATTCCCAGTAAAAAATGTATTTCAAGGGGGATGAATTTGGAATTACACTTCCTATTTAACCAAAATATCAATTTTAGAAGCTGAGTCTGAAGAACAGAAAGATACTGAAACACAGGCAACCAGCCATCAAGAACTCATTAGTAGTCTCTCGTGACCATCCAACTTGGTAGGTCGCCCAAAGACGCGATGCCAGCAGACCGGTGCCACCATCGCTTTTCTTGCCCACTGCTCCACAGGCCTCCCCATTCCGCTCCAGCCCCTACCTCTGACCCCACCGGCCAGGCAGGCTCTTCGCCCTTCCACCTCTCCTCCTGACCTACCGGTGCCTTCGGTCTCAGTGCCCCTCACGAACGCAGGCAAACCACGAACACACAGAAGTAAGAGGTCAGCTTCTATGGCCAACTGGTCGCACTAGACGCTGAAGTACACAGAAGCGTTATGCTCCCGGACCATCGCAGGAAACTTCTCAACACGGCCGCCTCGGTGTGACGGGCCCGCGGGGCTCCGGCAGGCTCCCTTCAAACCGCCTCCCGACGCAGGCTACAAGCCCTCACCGAAATCTTGAGAGTTGCCCTCCCGGAGCTGCAGTTGCGCCCTCTCCCACTGCCCGAGGAGGGCCGGGAAGGAGCCCGGCAGAGGCTGCCCCCACTACACGATCGTTCCCGCAGGAGCGGGCCCGCCACCGCAGCGGCGGCAGAGACCTACGCCGAGAGCGGAGGCTGTATGCAACTTCCCATACCCCGCGGGCGCGCCCCGCGGCTCCCGCTCCGCGCCCGCGGGGCCACATCTCGCCGCGCCGCCGAGACGCCTCAGACAAAGCACGCGAAACGCACGGGCGCGGCGGCCCCGTGGTCGCACCTGGGACATCTGCGGGCGCAGGTTGATCTCCTTGAGGTTGATGGAGTGGCTGCGCAGGTTGTTGAGGAGCTGGCAGAGCAGGACGCCGTCGCGCAGCGTCTGCGCCAGGTCAAAGACCTGGGCCGTGTCCCAGGTCACCCGATGGTTGGGGGGCAGCACCTTGCAGCTGATCAGCCACTGCCCGCACTGCTTCCAGGGCTCCATCCCTGCTGCCGCGACGCGATGCCACCGCCACTGCTGCACACTCCTGCTGCCGGCCCGGCCCGGGCCGCCCCACCCCCGTGTCCGTGCAGCCCCGCCCCGGGAGGCGGGTCTGTCCACACCCCCCAGCCTTCCCTCCCGCCTCGGTACTTCGGGACCGGTATCTGTGCAGACTCCTCGGGCAGCCAGAGCGGATGTAGCCTCACCGCCCTCCAGCCGTTCCTTGGGTAGCCCTGGAGGGCGGCTCTCTGAAGGGGCTTTTCTTTGCAGACTACCCGAGATGGCATAAACAGGGCACCTGCGGCGCGCAGGATGTGGCTGTTAACAGGCAGGTATATTAAAATGGCCTGGTTTATGTGCAGTCATTTATCCATTCACTGAGAAAACAGCGCAGCGCTCAGAAGAGGTCAAAGCAGTGTGCTGTCAGGCATTATGGAAGGTGCCTTTCAGCTATTTCTAGAAACAATAGAGAGCGAGAGCATAGCGTGACATAATGTTGTCTTCTCCTCCGTTCTCCCCTGAAGTATTTTGCACTAGCTGACTTGAATTTTGTATGCGCTTCATGTAAAAATAATGTTGGGAGAAAAAAACCAACATGATACCTTCCAGCATGCATTCAGGCAAATAGAGAGACAGGATTTTAAGTTAGTAAAGGTTCACAATATTCTCTGTATCTCACTAGCTATTATCTCATTTGGATTTCTGAAGCAGTGCTAGAAACTTGCTTTCTAGGGAAAAAGAAAAAAGAGAGAGAGAGAGCAAGAAAGACACAAAAAAGGATACAAAGCCTGGGTTTGTCCACTTTTTTTTTTTTTTCCTAACAGAACACTTTTAAAGTACAATTAAGGTGTAATTTATAGGGTAAAAAAAACCACAGTCCTGGGTGAGAAAGCCTTCTTAACGACAAAACACAAATAAACTTGTTCAAGATAGTCTACAACTGTTCCTGGTTTTCACATCGCTTTTGTTAAAAGCCTAAAACTTTGTGCTTTCAGAGCTCAGAATAACCCCATAGATGCTTTTAATAACTTCTGAGATAATTAATACAAAGGTTCTGGGAATTTCTTTTAGCAGCTGAAGCCTGGCAAGTGATTTGCATGTTTCAGTAAACTTTAAATGCTGGTTTGTTCTTTTATTGTTTCAAACAGGTGCTATGCCTGCTATTCCAAGCATTTTCCTGGATGCTGGTGTTAACTTTGGATCATGAGGCTGCAGAACATGTCACAGGGCAGCTCACTGCTTGGCACTGCATTCACCCAAAAGGAAAGAGTAAAACTTGGCCCTTAGAAAGAAAGAAGGATCCAGCTACATCAACTGTAACACCTGTGCCACCACATGGCAGACGATGGGATGAGAAAGGTGTGACTGACTACCTAATTAGAATGTGTAAGTGTCGCTTAGGGTCATCAGGGAGCAGTGTTTGGTTCCATTTCTAAAGTTCCAAGTACCCAGCCTGCTTTTCAGACCTTAGCTGGGCTCTCAAACTGAAAAGGCGTCTAGCTTTGACTGAGCACAGAGGGAGCTCACAAAGCTGCTCTGTACAGGCCTGGCCTGTTGAGCAGAAATACATTTTAACAGAACACAAACTCCCATTAGCTGTAAGTAGTTTTGCATGAATAAAAAGAGGGATCCTAATTTCAAAGGATCGGTGGCAGTGCAGCTGAGCTTCAACTCTTCAAAACAACCTTGACATGGGAGTGCATGACTTCAGGTTAAGTTGCCTCTGCAGTGCTTCCTTCTCTGATCTCAGCAGATTCCTTCAGCCTTGCACCTAGGGAGACAGCCACAGCTTATGCAGCTCCCCTTTCTCCAGAGAGATGTAAATTCTCTGTTTAACTCACTCAATCCAAGCTGTTGGTCACTAGTAACAGATGCTTCTGCCTACTGAGGGCAGCACTTTGTTCTATGTCTGAGCAACTGGAGGAGAAGGAAGATCACAATGTATCAAAGTATCAGACTGCCAACAACCAGGAAGAATTAGAATTTCATTCCTAATTTAAGTCAAAAGGAACATTAACAGCATACACTGTAATCATCCATCAAAATCAACACCAGAGCTGTTTGATCAAGGACACAATAAAGCACTATCTCATAGTAACATATTTTTCCTCTGTGACAAGCTCAACATGAAGTGATAAGTGAATAAGAATTTGATTGTGCCCACAAGCTATCCACTCTCAGGCTGACAGCAACTATATTAGTGAAGCAAATGCAGCAGGCAGGAAAAAAAAGTAGATAAAAGAAGCAGAAAAAACATCTGCACTACATTATCTACATCCCCACTTCAGCTGCCTCCAGACAGGATCAGTGGTACAGCACCCTGAAAGCAACACAAACTGTTGGGATGCCTTTGCAGAGATAGAGAAAAACAAGCATTATGTGGATTCACAAACAGGGAAAAAAAAAAAAAAGGCACATCACGGGGGCTGCTCAAATGGATCTAATCCTTTGGCATATTTTTTAGTACGATCAATCCAATGGTCAACAGTCTTTAATCCAAACTGTACATCTGAAAAATGGGTGTGTATTAAAAGTGGTGGTTGAAATGCTAAAAATCTGGAAAAACCCACACTGCAGTTTTGAATTGTTTGTAAGTCATAATGCAGTTTAAGTACCGGGTTTCATTCAAAATTCATGGGTTTGATGAACATGAAGTTAATCTTCCAGAAGATTAACTACAAATGTGGTTGAGAGGAGTGAAGGGCTAAATGGACTTAGAAACCAAACTCATGGTCATCATAGCCTTGCTAGAGCAGAAGCCTCACTTCTGCTGAGGCTCAGGAGTATCTGTGCATGCAGAGGGCTCTTGCAGTGCTTGTCACAACCTTCTCCAGGTTCCTACACTGTGCACAGTCACTTACTGCAAGGGGCTCCATTTTCCCCTTATTCCTAAACCTGTTTGTGTTCAAGAGCTATCTTTCTGTTAATAGCTACAAAGCCCAGAAAACCCTGTAGCTTGAATCACAGAATCACAGACTGTTAGGGGTTGGAAGTGACCTTGAAAGATCATCCAATCCAACCCCCCGCAAGAGAAGGACCACCCATGGCAGGTCATGCAGGAGCACATCCAGGAGAGTTTTTAATGTCTTGAGTGAAGGAGATGCCACAACCTCTCTGGGCAGCCTGTTCCACTGCTCTGTCACCCTCACAGTGAAAAAGTTTTTTCCTTATGTTTACATGGAACCTTCTATGCTCTAGCCTGCACCCACTGCCCCTTTTCCTGTCATTGGACATCAGTGACTGCTGAAAGACATTCTGGAAGTATGAGTTTCTTGTTCTTCTCATACCCTAATCATAGATCTATGTGGATGGAGAACTCTCTGGAGTTAAAGAGGAAACTTTAAAAGTCACCTCACTCCATCTCCAGTTTCACTAGCACACACTGGCATTTTGTTAACCTGGCATTTAGATATCAGTTTAGATTGCTCAAAAGGTTCAATGTGTCACATACCTTTTTTTTCCTTAGTGCATGATTAAGCCATTCAGCAAAGAACTGTTTTCTTCACATTTTTATAAAGAAACTAGTAACATTTCAGACATGCATTCCCACTTCCAAAACACTGCAAAGCAGCAACATAAATACAAAAAAATACATCTCTAGCACAAGAACAGCAAGTCTGATGGAGAATTATTCACCAAAAATAGCTTTCACTTGGTTTTTCTCTTCTTCTAGGAGACAACTGTCTCCTTACCACAGACATCATCATAAATTTGTTTTTCCTTACTCTTACTCTGTGCTGCATCCTAAGAAGGTGGCAAGTTTCCAGATAGTTTCTTGTTGCTTTATTTAAAAAAAATAAACTCACTCTGGCTCATAAGCATTTGCAAGCTTTCCAAAATAACTATTTCCCACTAACACCATGCTTGCTGTGTTTAAATTACTTACACTGCTCAGTCTGAGGAAAATAACATTCACCAAAAAAGCCCACGAATGTACAGCTTCCCTCTTTTCAATTACTCTTGCAGATACAGCAGTGCCCATGTGCCAATGTGCCCCAGGCAAGGTGCCAGAGAAGAATAACAAAATGGTAGCTCAAAGAGCATCACTCCTCTCTATCTTTTCCTTCTTGTTCACTTACTCACCAATGGCATCGTCAGCTCTGGTACTTGGAAGTTTTCCTTCCTTCTGATGACTGCACTTGGATGCATATCTGAATGCTATACGGATGTAGTGGTTTAGCAGTTACCTGCCCCTCCCCCCCCGCTTTTAATAAACCCCGGCTAGGACTCAAAAACACTGAAAGTTAATAAATGAAGCTTTATATTTACAGCAATGCACAATATACAAGCAAATATTTACAAGGTATAACAGATATTTACAGATATATACAGTGAAAAGATAATACAAACACCACACCCCTCCCAGAGACCAAAATCCCCAAGAGACGGAAACAAAACACCCCCTACCACCTTTCCCCCCTTCTCCAGTCTTATCTCACCACCTGTTGATGCTGCAGATAAGCTGAAGTAGATTGGCCAGGGGGATTAGTAGCAGGAAAGTATTTAGTAGAATTACTCTGAATTAGCTACCCAGACAGAGAGACAAAGGAGACCATGCAAGAGAAGCAGCCGCAGCCCAGAGCAGTCCTAAGCCGTCTGCTATCTACTTGTTTTGAGAACAGCACTTTAAAAACAATTTTTTTTTTTCTTTCTCAGTAAAACTTTGGTGAAGTGACACACTGTGTTTACCTCTCTCAGCCAATAGTCTAATTTCTCACTCAAATTCTCCAATTAGCTCAAACCAACACAACAGAGAAAGCAGTGCAAGGTCCAATGAAAAACTTGGGCTCATTCCTGGGCACTGAAAGCTGAACCAGCCCTGAGCTTATACTCAACATGTCTCAGTTAGACCCACTTCATTATACTAGTAAGAAAACTCATTTACACGTGGTCTGCAAACGAGCAGGAACATGCAGTCTTGTGTCTCAGCCATTTGTATGTTCCCTGGTTTGGAAATAAGTGGGATTCTGGCCAGAAGCCTCCCTAAAGCTCCCTCTTTTTGGCTGAGTAGGAATAACAGGCAGGTGGCTGGAATCCAGCATTTCTTAAGTGGCCTGCTTATCTCGCAGCAGGAGCAAATGAGGGTAAGATTGCTGACCAGAATTCTCCAGTAATTTCTGTCTGTCATTGTGTGGATCAAGATCTCCCAGATGCATGTCTGTGTCCTATAGCTGTAGGATCCACTTTCAGGATTACTTCGGGAAGTAATAGCAGAAAGCGAAGCAAGCAGTCCTATCTTTTAATCAATTGCTTATTAATGATTTGTTAGTGTTGTTGTGAAAAGTCTTATACTACAAATCAGATACCTTGATGAAATAACCATTCTAAACTAACAATTTTCTCTCCATTTCAGCAAAACATCAAATTTTCTTTGAAACACTATTTCAGGGTTGCTCAGAAAAAGTTGTATACAAGTGACCTGAAATGTTAACAAAGTGCTAGAAACCGAAGAAAAATATTTAAAGTGAAATAATAAGCAGGGAAGATGTGTGGAAGTGAGTGGAACAAGACCTCGTAGTGAATTTATCATTCAATAGAAACCTGAATGATGCAAACAGACAATACAATATATAAATGTAGAGACACTTATAAAGCAAGATTAATTTTAAATGACAACGCACCAAAAGGACACTGAGATACTTGTTTTAGTATAAAATTGCCTGCATACATGACATGCACTTGAGTGGTTGAGAACCCTGTTCAGTGGTGCTGCAAGGGCAGATCTACCTAAACCAGTCAATGTCAAGAGAAGACATTAAAACTGTCAAATAGACTACCTAGCTCTAATGACCACCTACCAAATAATCATCTTAAGAGTGAAGGCTTTGTCTTGCCTCCCCTGCCAGAAATATCCTTTTCTTTGAAGTTAACAGAAACATGTCTCATTTTACTGGGCCCAGAATCCCTGAATTCCTAAAACAGGATATTTTCTTTATACCAGAATTGCAGCTTTCTAAAAACGGTTCCTATGAAAGAAGTAAACACCTGTTTATGTGCAACACAAGTGGAAGCAAGACTCAGACAGCCTCTCACCCCTTGCCAGTGGGCAGCCATGGCATATATGATGAGGAAGGCATTTGAAGTCAGAAAAACAGAAAGAAAATCGTCATGTACTACTTTACTTGTAGGAAAAAAGCTTCACACTAAAAGAGAAAATCTCCACGCTACCTAAAATTTTGAGAAACTGAAATATACGATGCATGAAATATGAAATGATCTCTGAATAAATGTTTATAACTCTCTTACTAATAGAATATTTATTTCAAAATAAGTAGTATTAGGCAAGTGAATTTCTGATGTCATAGACACATTTACTATCAGTCTCCAGTGTCACAATGTGTTAACTTTTATAATAAGTAGAGTAGTAACATTTGAGAAACTGTTCCAGTTTTTCACTTAGTGTTAGATCTGTATTTACACACTAAGTTAAGTATGGTAAATAAAAGTTTCCTTTTATGCTTACAAGTCAAAAAATATTAATTATTTTTAACAACAAAGCATTCAAACTTAGTTTTAGAGAACTCACGAGGCAAAATATTTCTAAACACTTCAGCAGGCAGTGCAGCTTCATCTCTCATGTTATCCAAACTTGTCTCTCCTCAAGAACAAAGCATAAAAAATATTTCAGAACATTCTGCTACCTACCTTTTCTTTTTAACCTTCCATAAATGAGTGTGTTTGGGCATTGCTTGCCTAATGAGACTGGGCCCATGCTAGACTTCACCAGAGGCTGAAGAAGTAGAGAGCTCTTACTCAATTCCTTGGATTACATTTGCAGTGCCAAGGACAGCAATATGAATCCTTCTTTTCAGTTCAAAAGACATAAGCCATCACAAGTACAGAACACGGTGTTTTGGAACTGTCCTCTGAATGTTGCGCACTTTCATTTCTTCAGTTTCAATTCTAGACTTAGAGTGAGATCCCCCTTCCCTTGGCTGCCAAGAACATTTATTTTATTCCAAAGCAAACCAGATCACACCCAAAACTTTTAATGCCTAGGATCCCCATTTCAGTTGAAGTCAGTGGTATCTGTGCTTGCCAGTAATCTGAGTGAAATTTGTGTATCCAAATTATAAATCTCATTAAAGTGATGACTAGTAGTGACTTAAGGCATATCATAGATCATTGACAGGCAAGGCCATGACACACAGAAATTCTGTCTTAAGACACCCACCATGCTGATATCAAAACTTTCTCAGTCTCTGCTGAGAAGTGCTGCTTGTGAGAGAAAACTAGCCAAGTGAAATGATTATTTTAAAACTAAAACAAATAGATTCAGATCTATCATACAGATTAATGTCAGAAATTAAGCATGCTGCTCTCACTGTATAGGGAGAACATAGTGGTAGATATCTGCCAGCTTGAGGCATTTGAGATTCACCTGTCCCATTAAAGCAGGAAGTGCCACACATGACCTTCATTAGCTGTTCTCTGCTTGCAGCAGTGTAAAGCTGACTTTGCAATATCTGGATAAAGACAAAGAGCCACGCAGAGAACTTTCTTAGTGGTTCATTTAAAGGTATGTTACACTCTAAAAGACAATAAAACTGCTAAGATAACATTTATGAAGAAAATAGAAGTTGCTTTAGTAGCAAAGTGCATTTACAGTTCAGGTTTACGTTCAGCTAATGTTGGAGTGGTTGTAAGACTATTTTTTCCTCATATCTTTTTTCTTACAACACTATACTATAACAGAAGTGAAAGTTCATTACCAGTTGCATTAAGACCAACTGCCACCTCTGGCTTATATATAAACTTGTATAGTGGTCTAGAAGCCATCATCTCAACTACAGGAGAGTTAGAGTTTGCCAGGAAACAGCTCATGGAACAATTCAGAACTAGCTTCTGGCACACAACAATAAGCAATATACAGGTTATGTTGAAGGCACGGCGATAACAAGCTGTGAGAGCTGGGGCTGTTCAGCCTAAAGAAAAGAAGGCTCAGAGGAGAGTAGCCCTCCAGTACCTGAAGGGGGCCTACTAAAAAGCCAGGAAGGGACTTTTTACAGGGGCTTGTATTGATAGGACAAGAGGGAATGGCTTATAAGCTTGAGGAGGGTAGATTTATACTAGATATTAGAAAGAAATTATTTACAGTGAGGTGAAGGTCATGAATGCCTCCCCCCTGGAGGTGTTCAAAGCCAGATTGAATGAGGCTTTGAGTGACCTGGTCTAGTGGAAGGTGTCCCTGCCCATGTCAGTGAGGTTGGAACTAGATGATCTGTAAGGTTACTTCCAACCCAAACTATTCTATGAATTTATGGATTTATTTTTTTTAATGAGTAAAAACATACCAGTAGGTAACAGAAAGACATGAGCATGATGAGCACAAATTGGTCTCCAGCAAAGCCAGTCCCTCAGCATGACCTGCAGCAGAATCTGACACAGCAATCACAAATTAAATGTTTTCCCTTGCTCCAAGGGAGAATTGTTCTTTTCTCAAATAGCTGCAGTTACATTTCCTCCTTCATTGGATTTACAAGTAGGATGTATAAATGAACACAGGCTGAATTACAGGGTTTGATGTGTTGACTTATATTTCCCTTTTTCCCAGGGAGGTACCAAAAGGCAGACAAAACACAGGCGGGTGCCAGGCAAAAGGTCTGTCAGTGAAGAAGCTGTGATGGGACGCAGAGCCTGGAGCAGGAACCAAGCCTGCACAGGCAGGACAAACATGGAGCTGACCACCAAGAAACCCCCGGGGATGTGCGGAACACATTCCAAGATGTGTGCAAAGCCTGTAGCCAGCTTCAAAAGCCAGTCTTTAGTCTACTGGGAGACTAACGATGGCCAGGTGACCCAGATCTTAACTGCCCAGAAAAACCTATCAGCCAGTTATGCTAAGGAAAACCTCCTCAGGCAGGACTCTTGTGGGCTTACAGAGGTCCCTGTTGGGTGTCTGAACAAATACAAGTTAGGTTAAACCTGTGTGGAGGCTGTTCCTGGAGTGTTTTGGGCTGCATAAAACATTAAAACACCGTAAACGAAAGCACAATGTCTATATACAGAGAGGTAGACTTCGCTAATCTTACACAAAGCTGTTAGCTGCATTAATCAAAGTCACTGGCAAGTCTACAAATTCATCTGCCATGCTTGCTTGTCAGTACCATCTTCATACGGAAATCAAGTTGGGGGTGGGTGGGTTTTTATTTCAAATGCAATTCTACAAGGATTCCCCGCAGGAGGAGACTATAGAAATAAGGACAGCAATCACTCAGGAGCTGTTGTTCGCAGGCGGTGCATATGCAAATGCCTGCCATGAATCTGAAAAGACAGAAGCATGTTTCAGCCCCCTCCCCCCAACACCCCGAGGGGTGAGATGTGCAGTGCTTTAGCACAGATGAGAAGGTGTAATTCAGGTGCTGTTAAACTGGCTGAACACTGCCTTGCATGGCAATCTCTGACTGTGGAATCCAAAAACCCAGCTAGCTGTGCAAGAGCGAGAGAGTGAGAATTTACAAATGCACTAATCCAAGAGGGAAGAATACAAAATAAACGGACATGCACAGCAATATGCTGCATTTAACATTTAAATGAATATTTTCGATAGCATGACTACTCTACCATCGTCTCCAAAATCAGAGTGCAGATGATGTTGAATTGTGCAGATATAAGTGATCAAGCTCCTTTTCTGTATATGAACAATGCAGGGAATGTTTGGCAGGACCTTTCTCCCCTTCTTTAAAGCATCTCCTTTGTCACTTCCCAGTCAAAGATCTGTGGCACAGCCCGCAGCCACCTGCCCCTGTGCCCACAGCTGGCTGGAGTGACAGCCATACCGAGACATGGCTCCTTGCTGCCCACCCTCCATCAGCTCCAGGCCACCAGTCAGCCAGCACAAGCCTCTAAGGATAGATTTTAGCTGACATCACATCCTAGTTGTGCAGAATTATATTCTGGAGACAGTCTCATCCTTGTCTTGGCTGCAGGTTGCAGGCTGCTCTGCAGAGTGAGAAAGTGTTAGCCAACTGTAGAGACATATCTGCCATTTGGATGTCACATTTCTCAACAGCAAACACTCAAAAAATGCAGGACTGGAGAGGCTAGTAGTCCTCTGCTGCAACAGCCACTACACAAGAGCCTCAAATTTATATTTAACTTACAATTTACTAGACTTTAAAAATATTTATTTGCCTATAAGAGATATCTGATTACATTTGTGTTGTAATTTCAGTGACCATAAAAGCAAAAGTCAGGATTTTTCTCCCATTTTCAGGGTAGCATGCTCATGGAATTGAGCATAAATCTCAGTTCCCCCTCAACAACTTGACTCATCTCATGTGCTTTATTGTGGGAGTTTAGGTTGGGTGTTTTACCTAGGAGGATGATGAGAAGCCTGGAGGGAACACATAGAAAAATAATTTAAGTGGCACCTTCAAAACCAGGCAGTTAGGTGAACATCTGCTCAGCCATGTAATTGTGTTATGTTCAGGGCCCACTAACAGTCCCCTTTCCTCTTTATCTGTTAAAGGCACTTCTAGGTACTAAGATAAATTCATCCCTGCTGAAAAGCGGTTATTTCAACAGAGTTATAGTAGGCATGAATTTGAATCACCGTGTCCTTTAAGAATGAGCTCACTGGGATTAGCTACAGGAATACAGTTAGGTTCAGATATAACAGTTAGCAAGATCATGGCCACTGCTGGCCCACAATTACAACTGAAAAAAAACAATGTAGTAACCAGCTGCCAATCAAACAGATGAAAATCAATAGCAATCATAAGTATTAGCTATTTGTAACAGTTTGCTCATATTTGGACCTCAGAGACTTTAAACAATCTGGAACCTCAGCATAATGACTGCTCAAAAGGGAGAAACAAAACCATCACTAATAGTGGTTATGAGACAGCAAGGTTTTAAACAGATGGCAAAAAGTGTTAGTCTGAGGGAAAATATAGATCTCTTTGCTGTTGAATAATTAATGAAAAAGTCCTTCCCTGCTATAGTCATTGCAACTGTGTGACAGTTTGAATAGTTTCATTTAATAAGACCTTGTGTATAGGAGCTCAACTCATCTCTTACAGTCAGATTTTTTTTTCCCCAGGGCTGATTTCTGTTGTGCTCTCTCCCTGTCCTGATCCCTTTCTACAGAACAAATTCTGTTGTACCTAATCAAGCAGACTTTCCAGTGAAAGCAATCAAAGCAACTTGATTTAACAGTGTAGCCTTTATTACAGAAATCCTGACTCTACTGAAGTTGGTTGGAGACATGACAATTACTTCAGCCATGTAGACTTGCCATGTCCTGATTTCCCCCTTTAAGTGGATCATATCTTTCTGCTAGTTTACACCACGACAAATGGAAGCTTTCTCAGAAATAATTTTATTTATAGGCATTGGAATACATTAATTGGAAATCTTCAAATATAGCTAAAATAAAAATTAAACCATGAACAAGCTGTAACATCAGGGACATTATTCTAATATTTAAATTTTCTTATCATGCCAGCTGCCATGAACTACAGCTGTTATGCTCTTGCATGCATCATCAACATAAGGAGGACCTCAGAGCCCAAGAAGCCAGAGAAAAAGAAGAAAGTGAGATAAAAAAGGGCTTTCCAAAAAGTGAAAAGGTAAAGGAAGTGGTCAGAGATAGGCACAAGAAATTATGCCCTAATTTACCACAAACTGAAAGCCACAAGTGTGGATAAAGTGGTGGGGCAGGTCATGAAAGGCCGTTTGGAACAGCTGCAGCTCAGGATATGAGTACCAGAGAGTCGTTGTGAAGGATCCCTGTGCTGCCTCTGAGGGAAAAGATGCTGCTTCATACTTTCTCTAAACGAATGCACTTAGCTGTGGCATTTCTCACAAGATACCGAGCTTTGTCCAAGCCTAGTGCTAATAGAAATTCAGAGTAGTCATCAAATTCTCTGCATACCCAGAGAATTAAGATCCAAAAGTCACCTCCATCCTCACAGTCAGAAAAGGCAAACTGACAGAGCCACACTCTGCAAGCAAAGCCTGAGCTGCCAGCTCGGCAGAGCATCTCTAATACCTTTAGCCTGTGCCTCTTGGTCTCCATCACTGCCAGGACACTGCATCCCTGCCACTACAGCTCTCAGGGAACCTAGCTGTTTTCTGGGAAAAGATAGTGTTGACAGGTAAGGACTGAGTGATGAGGACTGCTGACATTTCTTTACCATTGTTAAGGTCACAACTAAAAGAGTTTTAATGCAAAGTTACTGTGTTTTTGTTAAAACAGGGTGCTATTGTTTTTCATCACCAGAAGGAAGACATTATTTATAGTATCAGATCAATGCAAAGATTGACAAGGTGACAGTCATAATCATTCACTTCTTATGGATTTGTTGGACTATGTGACCTTAATGGTGTAGCCCAAGAAACTAAATTAAGCTCATGCTCTTGCTACATTAAAGGTTTGTAACCAGATAAATAGAAGTTCAATTCACTCCTGCTCATGTAGGGTGGGGAGATGGAAACCAGACCTACCCTTCCTCTCTCTGCTGCCTTTCAGCTCCAGGGCAACATCCCAATGTCCTGGGGCACCACAGCCACAGGAGAGCAGCAACTTTGCTAGAGCTCACTGTCAGAACCACACAGATAACTGGTTTATGGCAATAAACAGTGGTGGGTGAGAAGAAGCTTCCATGTTCCATGTGATTCATGACAAAAAGCAATTTCACATTCAGTCCATGCGTACAAATGCTTTTCACCACATCAGGAATGTAACATGGAAATAAAAGCATTAAAAGCACTACATGTTCGGTATGGCTCTCACAGCAGTGTAACAGCTCCTCCTAATAGCTGTTGCGAGCCAGATCCAGCCTGAAATTAATTCTTAAATCTTCTCTTGGAGAGTGCATGCTTGCAGATTTCTTTAAAGACAACACTCACAGCTTGCCTTCAAATGTGTGCTGCACAAATAGCTCAGGGAAAGGAAACAAACTCGAAGTCATATTTGTGAGTGATCTGATCATGCTATTCAGAGTCTGCCAAATTCCCTCATCTTGCTACAGCAAGGGAAAAAAAAAAAAGGGGGCTGCTTAATGCCCTACAATCACAGCAAATTCTTTCCAGAAAAATCGCAAAGCTGACTGTCCACATTCCCTTGCAAGGCACAGCCAGGAAAGAAAGACATCTGATACAGGTGGCTCTTGTCTTGCACAATGCTGTCACAAAGCACATAGCTGTATCTGTCTCAGAGAAACACCAAGGGATTGCTTGTGGGGTGAGTGTATTCGATTTCCTAAGAAGGAAAAGCACTAAAACACGTTATTTAATGACAATCCAAGATTCTTCCTTGGCAGGATGTATACTGCATCTCGCCTGGAGGCTACTGCAACATTATTGGGATGGGCATGGCCAGCCAGGCCCTACATCCCAGGAATAAACAAACTTGCTGGATATGAAGTGAAGACAAGTGCCACTCAGCACCAAGCTGCAGAGGCAGAAATTATGTGAGGAACTAACCCAGTGCTCCCTATGGTCTGCACTTTGGGAATCAGTCTGCAAGAATCCTGCTTTTCATCATGTGAGCTCACAGCAAGGCTTCAATAGCTTAATAGGATTGTCATATGAAAGTTTCACTTATGAAACAAAGTTCCTGTTGGAAATAAATAGAAAATTATCTGACTCTTTGCATTAATCACCTTTTATGTCTAATAACACTATCAGTGTGATGTGCTACCTAACTCACATTAGTGAAGTGTGTCCTGTCTTGAAGTCAATCGGTGTTAAATGATCAGTGCTCTCACTTTGGCAATTTGACCTTAAGTGCAATGGATGACAACCACCAGGTACTTATTTATAAAGGAAAGACCTGCCCAGCACAAAAACCTCTAGAAATGGCTGTGGAGAAGGAAGCCTTTAAAGTGCCATGCGAGTGTATGCCATTCAAGTAAAATGCCACTTGGATAGTTAAAATAGAAAATAATTATGATAAAAAGTAAATAAATCAAAATTGAAGATATTTAGATGCAAGGGCAGTCAATGAGCTCAGAGACAAAGGTTTGTCCATTATCTATTGGGACACAGGTAGTTTTCACCAGTATATGACAGCATCCTATCCCACTTGAATTTGCAAGGGAGACAGGAATGCTTTTGTCTTTCTGCAGGTGGGCCGATTTAATCTCTGACTCTTGATCTGCCCAAAGCATGAGTGAGAACTATTTCCAGCTCTTGCCCATTGCCTGTAGGCTCCTGGTATTGTTCAGCCCTGGCACATATAACACTGGGTATGAAACAGGGATCACTTTGGCTTTCCTTGGTGCCATCTTCAGCTCTAAAAGCCCATAGAGTCAGTAGGAAAACAACAACAAACTCAGGTAATATCCCACAACCAAATGTCACAAACAAACTTCACATGAAATTTCCAGGTACAGTGCTTGGGCTTGCTCAGAAAGGCCACAACTAAAGCTGCCCTTCCGTCACATTAACCACTCACTTTTAAAGTGCCGTTCAAAAAGACAAGTGGGGGGGGTTGTCCACTCTTATTTGCCAAAGTTACTGAATGTTTCAAAGCAAGAGCTACAAATTCTCAAGATAATGTAATTCCTATCCCTTCTGATGCTAAAAGCTCATCCCTCTGGATACCACTGGACACCTCCCAGGATGCTGCAGCAGAAGAGGCATATGCAGCCTCCTGCATGATCACAGGCAGCTACACAAAACACCTGTCAGCAGAGAATCAGCTTCTTTGATAAAGGCATGCTTGAAACATTAGTAATAAAAGGTTCTTGTTTACCATTAGGGAGATCATTACTTTTACTGGCATCATGAGTATTTTTGAATATTTATATTAATCTCTTGGTGAAGATAAAGAAATTGCCTCTTGGGAGATACAAGCCCTTCCTTTACATTAGTTGGTACCAGAAACTGTGAGGAGGTGTCAGGTACAGCTACAAAGCAAATGAGTGTAACATTCATATATTCCCCACAAAGAAATAACCTAGGAGCTTGCAGTGAAGAGAAGAGAGATGACATGTCTTTGTAAGAGATTGTGTTGAATCTTCCAGCTAAAATGCTTCCCAGCCTCAGTATATTATGGCAAATAAGTATATCAGTGTGCAATTTACCATTTCATATGGCACTGGTTTCTTTTTACCGACTCACACCTGATCATGTTTACAAACAAGACATTATACTTGGAATCTTTTGGGGTGGATGAGAGGATGAAAAAGTAACATCTCGGGAAAGTGTTTATTAAGCAATATGAAACATCTGCTTCTGCCTTTCAAAACATATATTATCTATTCACAGATGACACAAATTTATATTTACTTCACAATTACACCTATCAAGCTATTACAATACTAATGCAATGATGGTGTAAACCATAGTGCAGGAATGAAGCAGTTTTCTTGACCACAAAGGTATTTGGTGTAAAACCGTTCCACAGCAATGAAGTCATGCTGCTACCCGATAGCAACAATTTTTCTGTCCAAGGCACAAGGCTGGCACACAGCCATCAGTGCACTGTAGGACAAGGTGACAACACATTTCTGCTGCAGAACAATTTTGCGTGGCTATGCTGTCTCATACATACATGGGACAGACTTCCCAGTAAGGTTAATAGCAAACAAGGACAGCCTTGCTCCTCTGCATAAGCTCCTGTTACCTTACAGGTATTGGAACTACTGTCCTTCTCTTGGTCCAATTTTAATAAGTGCCTACACAGAAATGCCTGTCTGCGATCCAGCTGCACTCCTCACTTTGGGGAACAAGAATAAACACGAACCTATGACTCTGACAAATAGAGAGCTAGGATTAAAGGGTCTCTAGAATTTGACATCAGGTAAGCAAAAGCAACCAAGCAAAAGGAAGCATGTGTAAAATTAATAAAAATTACAAGCTAAAAGGATCTTAATGGTTTCTTCTGGTTAAAAAAAAAAAATCATCCATAAAATCACATGAATTTAAGTTATTTGGAGAAGTTACCATCTTCCAAGAGACAGGTTGAACACTTTGGATTTAAAACAGATTGAAAGTTAAAATTATGTCAAAATCATTAGGATATGTGAATCCTTGTTTAATTGACACTGAGTGATCTGCTAGAAATACTTAATAAGGCTAAATTTAACTGCCCTGGCAGTATTTCCCTTTCAGATGTAGATCCCTTTGGCCAAGGCTCAGGCAGTCTAAAGCAGGTCCATATTTCCAGCACTGCCTGGAGGACCAGAGCTGGGGAAGAGGTGACCTGGGTTTCTTTCTTTGAACTGCTGCATTTTGTGTACAACTGTGATGAAATATTGCTCCTCTCCTATAAGGTGCTGTTTCAGGCTGCAAACTCTTTTCAGCCTGGCTGCAAACCAGTGAAACCAGATGAAACCAAACAGGCAGGTTTACCATTCTCTGTTGTGCTTTGGTGTGGGGGCTCTCACTGAATTCACATCTTCAGCTCAAAAAGGAAAGCAAACCCAAGCACCACGCAGACGTGCTGGAGTGGTGCTACCCTTCTTCGGGTGTGAGGGAACTTGGTTTAGTGGCATGCAAGGAGGCGAGTGACCTTTTCAGCCCAGCCCAAAACGTCTGTCTTGCTCGGTTTCTTGTCTCTTACAACCACAAGGATAAAACAGCAGAAGAAACAAGTATAAACTTGTTATCCCCTAATTTCATTTTAACAGCCTCCTTCTAGTGCTTTTCCTGTGAGAAATTCAGGTATCCAGAATACTGTAGTAGTAAGTGAGAAAACAGTCACCGAAAAGGCCCTGGCAGCTAAGCAATCTAACCCAATGCCTTCTGCTGGTGTAAACAGCTCCCCCTACCAAAATCTGCCTGAGATGCTGCCTTTAGTCCTCAAGGTTCAATTAGTGCATTCCTAAATTTGAAGGCAAATCAGACTTCCAGTGAGATATAAGCATGGCAGTCTGGGTGGCTCAGCAGCAGTTTCAGTATAACAGCATCTCAGAAAAATCTCTAGCAGCAATTCAGAACAGAAAAGCAACCTGCCAGCAAGACCTAACCTTAGCTTCCCAACACATTTTGTGTTCTACAACAGGAAAATATGACTCCAAAGCACATCCCTGTTAGCTGGATCCCATGCACAACCTCAGCGCCTTCTTTCTCTGCCATGTCATTAAAGAGAAATACAAAAAAGACACAAGAATAACCCATAAAAGTCCATGGAGTGGCAGTTGACAAAAAACTGCATTCACATTAATTACTAGAGTGTTTGTCTGCAGGAAAAAGAGCCAGAGGGGTTTATTATTGTTGTTTTACCACCAGAAATAGCACAAAACTCATATTGGGATGATGCATGCAAAGGTTCTTTAAGGCACAATAAAGAAAATAAATACTCCTAACAAAGACTGTCTTTCATGACCTCAGAAAATTTATACTTTGATCCACAGCAAGTGAATAAAAAGCTGCAGCCATAAAGCAAGTTGTCTGAGTACCCAGGGTACAATCATAACGCAGCAACAGCTTTAAATTATCTTAGCAGTCCATTTAAGAAATGTTTTAAAACCCAGAACAAACCACCCCTATTCAGAAAGAAAATTTGGTTTTGTGGTCAAGACAAAACTGGAAATTCAAGGCACATGTTAATTCCTATTCTGCATGACATGGGAGTAATTTGATTCTCTATGTCCCAGTTCCTCACCTACAAATTAAAGCTGAAAATAATAACTTCTTTATACATATATATAAGTCACTGCCTTTTATATTATCAGCTCACAGAGCAGGTATTACACCTTACTGTGTACTAAACCTTACAGTTACTAAATAGAACACTCAGAGTAAAGATGCTATAATCTCGGATGGGCAAGCCCACACTAAAAACTTAAATTTATATGGTAAGATTTTCATTTGAACACAAGTCCATGTTTTGCCACGTCTCTCTTGGGATGAGCTGACTTCAGGGAAAGGCAATAATAGCACCACACCTGGACCATGCACTTGGAAGAAAAACGAGTGCCATTTTATGTCCTCACTCAGTATTCAGCTGTCATGTCTTCATCTAGTCCTCACCCTTCACACCTTCACCACCCTTTGTACCCAGCATGTTCTAACACCACCAAGAGAGTCAAAAGCCAGAGAGTTATTTGTTGAGAATGAAGCAGAGGTCTGGGACAGAAGGGGAGCAGCCCTGCACATCCCTCAGTAGAAGCACTGCTTTGCTGCCTGCCTCCCCTCAGAAGTGTGGGCTCTCCTGAAGGCTGACTCTGCCTTGCTCCACACTGGCCTTTCCATGTGTACATACCTCACAAGAGGAGGATGCCTGCCCTTTAAACTGGTGCTCTAAACCACATAGTCTACACAACCTCAGTCGTTCATGCAAGTCTGGGAACTAGGCTGTCAGCCTGAAAAGCTGGGGTTTCCACACACTCGCGTGTTGCTTTATATATTCCAAGCCAAGATGCTGCCAAACCTCCAGGCCCTGCTGCCAGGCTCACTGTAGCCACACTCAGCTTCACAGGTAGCTCAGTCCTGAGTGCTGAGTGGCACCATGGTTCTCTTCCCACCACACTCGTGCTCTCCTCAGGCACACTTCTATTCCTCACAAGGACAGGCAAGACCTCTGCCTGCCACAGCCCAATACCCAGCCCCATCATTCCAAGCTGACTTTTGGTCACTTTCCTCAGAGGGAACACCTGGCCCCTCTCTAGCAGGTCTTGCTGGCTAACATTGGCTTTAACGGGGTTGCCTGTGGCATCCTACACCATTTAGTGGTCAGGGTCTTTGCTTCCCTCCACAATGGTCACCTGCTACGGGCTGAATTTGAATGGGCTGCTTGAAGCACATGCAATGGTTCCTGTTCCCACACAGATTAATAGAAAGACTGTGTTTCCACATTGATTGCAGTAGCTGACTACTGAACTAACCTAGCATCTCAAGCTGTTTAATTCTGCATCAGTGACTTCTGAGGACATTCCTGCTTGAAATTATTTTGCCCACTCAGAGCCCCATTCTGGATTTCAAACCCAGATTTTGTATGTATGCAAACCATGCTAACTAGCTGACATAAAAGGAAGCATAGAGGCTTGGCTGGCTGGCATTAATGCTGAATAATAATTCAAACACCGCCTGTCTGTGATGATAAAGGACAATTGTACAGCACAGGCAAACACATCCCAAACAGACTACAGCACAGTCTGTCTCCATACAGCCCCATGAGTCATGCCCAGTTGGAAAATACTTTATAAATGCTAGTAATGGCAGGCAATCATTTTAATTAGATATGGCCTAATTAAAAAAGAATAGAGGCTTTTATAGTTCATGCCTCCCCAGTGTGCACTAGGGATCCCCACTGTTTGGCAAACAGAAAAACTGTTTGTATTATTTAATAAGCATTGCGTTTTTAGCAGAGCTTTAATGCACAATTTAATGCATGAGCTCTAGCTCACCAGATAGGATTCTGACTGGGCAGTGTGCAGCCTAGACAGAAGAAGGTTGCAGGCATCTCACATCTCTAAATGAGATCTCAGAATGTCTCAAAATCATAAATTACAAAGAATTGGCCGAGCCCCCTGGGTGTTTATTAAGCTGTCTGTGGATAGATGTTGGGCAGATTCATTCAGATACTGCAAAAATTGTCCTAAAGCTTCAAAGCAACATCTGAAGTGGATCATCTTCTCTGCAGGTATCCAGTAATGAGGAGAGAAAAGCAGTGAGGCCAGTGCATTCCTGCCAGTCCCATGCCTGCCCACTGCTCACCCTCCCACTTCCCTGCCACTCTCCCTGAAGGGTACCAGGTAGTCCCAGCTGCGGAGAGCCGGCCAGCGCTGACACACCAGCCCTCACTCCTCTACTGCAGAGCCAGGAATGGCCGCAGAAAGCATAGATCCAGTGCTCCCAGGACCTGGCTCACTGGCAGCACAGATCCCTCTCTCATTTTCACATGCTGTTGTGTAATGCTTCCACTCTGCTGGGGGAGGAAGCAGAGATACCACACGAAAAAAATCACTTCCTGCAGTATTTCTGAACTAGTCAAGCACAGGAAATAATGGAAATTACAGAGACGCACAAGCTACTGAGTTTCTTGAGTCTCTTTTGCATTTCTCTTATTTCCTCTGGTTTTCACAGGCATAATTTAAGTCATAGAGAAGCTAAGCCTGCATACAGGGTCAGGCTAGCATTAAAGTAGTAAAAGCTTCTCTTCTCCTTGTACATATTTAAAATAACAGAGACCAATAACCTTTAGTAAGTGACAGCCATGCCTTGTGCTCAATGCACCACCCAAGCCAGACTGCTCAGCCCGCAGCCTCCTGAATCCTGGTGATGCTACAGACTAATCAAAGACCATTACTGTTCAGGGTGTGCCAGTGAGACCATGCCACAGAACAGTCCAGCAAGCTGAAGATCTACAGCATCTCACTGAGAGACTGCTGTTTTGGTACCACCAAAGGTTCTCTATGTGTTCAAATCACCCTCCACATTATGCACTTGTACATGAAAGGGCTGGGGCACCCCAGCTCCCCGGGGCCAGGATGAGTAGCCAGCCAGAGGTGGGCAGGGCTCCCACAGGGCTGGGACTGCCTGACTCCGGTGTCGATGTTTCTGCTGAGAGCCAGTGCTGCTTCCGGCAGCAATGTATTGATTCGCCTGACCCGAGGTCACCTTAGAAGATGATTTACATTAAGAAAATCAATTTTTTAAAAAGTCATTGCTGGGAGAAATGCTTGATTTCTAAATTCAGAGCACAGTCATCTGAGTTCAAACAGTTACCAAAGTTACCAAAGGCAGCAGGAAATCTTCTGCTCACTCCATAGCTTTACAGACCAAATAAAATTTCTCACTATCTCACTATCATAACTCCAAAAAAGCTTAAAATACTTCTTTCTTGGCTTTTGCTAACCCTGCCTGATGTTCTTAGCAGCAACTCCATTGCCTTGAAAAGGAAAAGGGGTTTTGAAACTGAGTTCTTTCCAAGTATGTCACCCCAATTTCATCATTTCCTTCCTTAGTGAAACACACACATTCACCTACTTTTGAATAACAGAGACTCAGGTGATACTTAGTCACCCATTGCTCAAGACTTTGCGGGGATGTCAGGCACTGTGCTCGGTAACTCCTCAGTGCAATGTTGGCAGAATTGCCCTGCCATCAAACTTCATTCATGTTTTTTTCCGTAATGGGTAGTTGTACATATAAAAGCTTCACACCACTGCCTGCAGAGGTCCCAAATACCTTTTACTATGCTCTTTTCAGCTCTAAGAGTCACTCTTTGTAATCTCTGTGAGGACTCTCTCAAATGCCAGAGCCCATGGCGGTGAGCTCACTCCTTCCTGCAGGCAAACACCACCCCAAACGCAAATGGCAGAGGAAGAGCTAGAACCGGAGGAGAGCTTTGCAGAACAGAGGTCCCAGTTTACTCCAGCCTGTGTGCAACTGTATTAGACAACCAGAGCAAGCTTTAAAGAGGGTGTAGATGGCAGGTTGATGGCTAAGGCATTTTGATATTGGATCTTCTTTTTGTACAGTGGAGCAACGTAGAGAACAGCTGAAGGACCTACGAAGAAGAGTGAGAACTGAGCTACGAGCAGAAAAGCAGAGGCAGCAGCTGATGTCCCTGTAAACCCAGTGCTCAGTGTTCTCCAAAAGAAAGTGATTTATGAACAGAGATTCTTCTGAGATTCTGTTTTGGAGATTGGTCCTCTCAGCCAGAGCTGTATTTATGCCAGCTTATTGTGTGCTTACCTCCTTCCAAAACCACACCAGGTGCTTTGCCACTGCCAGAGTCATGGGCTGCTCAAGGCCGCTCTGCTTCCCAGGTGGCTTGCAGGACATGGTGTGCTGGCAACCTCCAGCCTTCACCTGTATTTTCACTACAGGAGTACCTGAGCAGTACAGCATTTGTGTAGCCTGGTTCTGACATCAAAGGGTCTGCTCGTACTATGCACTCACACTTGACCTGGCTAAGGCTAAGCTTGCCATGTGTCATGACTGCTCCTAGTCTCTCACTTCAAGAATTCATCTACCACCAGTGTGTCTCCTTAGGTGGCTGTGAATCACCAACCCCTTCCTTCCTACCTCTTCAGGGAGTCACATAATTCCTGGTCATGGCCAGGGGATCTCTTTCTGCTCCAGTTTGCCAAACCGTCCCTCTGTGGGCACAGGACACCATGCTGGTCTCATGCTAGAAAGAGGACAGCAGCTGCAAGAGCCAGGCCTTGCCAGTCAGCATCCACAAGTCCTCTTGTCCACCACAGATACCTTCAAAGCCCAAACTATCATCCTAAAATATCCAGTATTGTTAAGAGTTCAACATGTATTCACACCTCAGAAAGTTGCTTAAATAATACATTAGTCTGTGATAGATGATAGTTTTTTTGAAGCTTTTACTAATATACATATTTATGTGCACAAAAATGTAATTATGTGCTTTTTATAGTCACTTAACCTCTTTTCAGTCTGCTCTGACTATCTGTCAGGATGATGTCAGCACTCTGAAGTGCTGATTGCAGACGATGCCTGCTAGCTGCATCCACACACTTACGAAACACAGGCATCAAGTGCTGCACATTTCCTGGTGTCAGCACCATTTGCTCAACACATGACATAAAAAGGGATGGATTTGGGCTTTCCTGCTGATCTTTCTTTCCAGAGAATGGAGGCATTTGTTCCTGAAACTATTAAGTGAAATATGGATAAAGTATTAAGATGACCAATAAAACCCAAAGGCTTTATTGGAAACCTACAGTACATTTCCTTTCGAGCTACACAAGGATAATAAATGTTTTTCCAAGTCTAAGGTAATTAGGAATTGTCACTTAGATGCTGCTACCAGCTGGGCCTGGAGCAAATAGTTATTAAAGCACCTTAATGTGGGCTCCTTATCTATCCTTAACTAGGCTCAGTATTACTGTACTTGGCACTGAACTCAGTGAGATGAGCAATGTATACACCAGCTGAAGGAAGGATGACAGCTGAAGGAAAGATGGCAGATTATGAATCCCAAACATATCTCCAGTCTCATTTGGTATTACAGTAAGTTTGGTGACTACCTGACAGAGTTATTCCAGTGTATTCAGAGCAGAAGTCTCCCTCAGCTTTGACTTTTTTATTCACCAGTCCTGACTTCCCAATGATATGGTTGTTTCCTGGGTCATCCAGGTACTTTCATCTCCTATTTTCAGCCATCTCTGAGCAGTACTATCAAGCTGGTTTGTCTCCATAGTGGATTACATTAATTCAATTACACACTCCAGGCATTTTTTCCTTAAGCAACTGCTTTACACCCTGACCCTATGCATTTTCTGTCCTTATCTGTAGGGCAGTGCATGTTTTGCTTTCTCCTTCACATGTTGAATTGTTTCACTTTAAAAGTGTGTGCAGACATCAGGTCCAATTCACCTCTAATTGAAAATGGGTATGTTGAAGGAAGGATAAAATGCTATGGGAACACCAGAATGACTCAGATAATACTGTGTGCAACTCTAGGAAAGACAAGCAGCATCTCTATACAAACACTGAAAGAAGATCTTCAGCTCCTTCTGCCTCTTGTAATGGTGTTGTAAATTCTTCCCATCAGAAGGATTTTCTCCTGCCATGATTTGAAATGATGGGGATGTGTGGGGACAATAGAAAGGAGGAATTTAATCAATGTTTAGTAGAATCAGGTGGAACAACAAGTAAGTTTTCCCAGAGCTGTAGGTTTCACAGAGATATTAATGTTGCTAAGATTCTTGCTTTGTAATTCATCCAAAACTGCAGTTCTGCCAGGCCATGCACTGCTATCCCTGGGAAAATAGATTGCTGTATGCCAGGTGTACAGACTCTCCAGATCCTCCCACAATGGCCAGCTTCAGCTCATGGATACTGAACCAGCTGCATGCTGTGACACATGGCTGCCAGACACAGCTCAATAAGCCAGCAGGTATAGTTAATATCAAAATTATCTTAATTCTACTGAAAATGAGAGAGAAAACCCAATTGAGTTAATAAATATTTAAGGTCCTCAGAAGACACTCTATTGAAAGAGGTCTGTGGCTTTCATGGCAAAGCCTGAGACTACCTCCAAAAAAGAAACCAATCAGTTCCTCTGTGACAAAAATCTGTTTGCCCGAAGCAAATGGACAAGAAACCATACTGATATAAGGGGTAAACAGGTCAGCTTTATGAGCACTGGTTTTATGCAGCTACTTTCCAGAACAAATATGTGTAGACATTATCTATTCCTACTCATTCATTTACTTTTTGAGATGAAATATCTGAGTGATCTCACTGGATTTGATATAAATATTAATTAGTGTGTAACACTCCAGTGCTGAACTTAGTAATAGTCTAACCACATGATATTCATAAGTACTAAATGACTATGCCTAAGCATGAAATAATAATGTTCTTCCTAGAGAAGGCCAAGAAAGTACAGCATCAAAGATCTAAATGGATGAACCTGTAGGACAAATGAAGAGCAAGAGAGAGAATAATTCAAACTATTATTTCCATAAAAAAGAAAACCCTAAAAAACCTCAAAATCATATTGTTGACTACCACTCAGTGTGTAAAGGCTGGCATAGATGAGGACAGCAAATGCTTTATCCACAGTGAACACAGTTTCCCTTCCTTCTCAGCAGCTGGCTGGGAGGAACTAAACTTAGCAGACCTGAGGTGTAGGAAACCAGATAGCACGGTGTATGGCTGGATAGGAAATACAGGGCTCAATGTGTTTGAGGTTAAGATTAAGACCTGACTTCCTTTAGGTCTATTTTAAACGGTGGCAAATGATGGCATGCTTTCTTACAACAAAATGACATATGATCAAAGGTCAAATATGATCTGTATGTCAAGCATTTGTACATGGACCTTTCTTTGAGGGACTGGCCAGGAAGCATTCTAATATGGTGTCTCATACTTCCCCTCATCTGTGTTTGTTCAAAACATAGCAGTAACTGGGCAAAGCTGGAGGACTGGCTGTGGATAAACGGCCACATAGCACGTGCCTGCGGAAGGACAGCAGTTGGGTTTAGACAGAGCTAATTCTCATGTGAGGAAAGACAGGCAGCATTCACTATGCTCACACTTCCAAATGCTGCTGCTCAGAAAAGGACAAAGCATGATGAGGGTATATTTAAACACTCCCCTTCCTGGAGGTAGCTGGGAATCAAAGCAGAAAAAGTGAAACAAACATTCTAGAAACTCTGCACTTTCTAACTGCTATTTAAAACACAGTTTTGTAAAACCTGTGGCAAACAGGACAAAAGCCTCACTGTGACATGCTGATTACAGGTTGCACACTTGCTAAATTTACTATTATTATGTATTACCCATAATTGGTGCCAAGGCAGCCAAAAGAGGACTCTAAGTTGAGATTGAAAATCACAAGAGAGAAAAACAGTCTTTGCCTCTGAAAGTGAAGGGGTATCAGTACCACAGCCATACCATCTCCAAGAAGGCTCACTTCCTTCCCACCCTTCTCTTACCTAGAAGTCTGCAGGACAAAAGCCTATGTTTGGAAATCCCTCTTTTAACCAAAATTTGTCTTGCCTTGAACAGTGCTGCAACTTAGCAGCTCCAGATCCAACCTGGGGCTCACAGACATCTCTGTAGCTACCCCTGCCAAATACTTGTCCTACTTTGGTAAGGCGAAGAACCAACTTACTAAGAAAGGTAACTGGGACCACCGCTCCTCTGAAAAGCCACAAGAACTTATTTACTAATTACAACAAGAGTTTTATTAAGCTGAAAATAAAGTGATCTGTTCAGCTCATAATTTCTGAGGATTCTGATGACAGTACCCTCCTGTGTGCAGTACAAGAAAACAATGAAGCCCTTCTGCTCACCCAGCTCTTGGCTGGTATCTCCAAGTTTCTACAACACGAGTAGAGGAATGACCCTAAAGCTTGCTTGCCAGCCACCAAATTTGGTGATAGATGAGTATTTTACTGCTCTCAAACAAACAAACAAATCATCAGCAAGGCAACCGTTAGAGGACAAACATGGAAACAGTCCCATCTAGATGCAGAGACTAAGAGTCAAATGAGACTGTCTCATGTCTAAACCATATTTTTTTGGGCTAGTGGCTGAACTAGCTGGGACCAACACAAAGATTCAAAGCCTTCACATGCAATGCAGAATATTCTTACTGTCAGAAGAACAGGAAAAAATATTCACAATGCCATTTCGAGTTAAAGCAAATATATTGTTCAATAAGCTTTAAGTTTTTTATTTTGTAAGAAACAATTTATGTGCTCTGTTTTTTCACAGCAAAATAGTCACTTCCCAAACAATTGTCAGTGTTTTGAAATTTAACGTGTTTAGAAAACACTAAAACACTTTCCACGTGCCCTAACTCTGCATTGTGTCTCTGGCTGAAAGCTTTTGCTAGATTCAAGATAAAATCACTTCTGTACCCAGTGTCTGTAAGCTGTTTTCTGGCATATCATCCAGCAAAATACAGACAATATCTCAACATGATGCTGAGCTCAGTTCTGGCCCATTCTTCTTTCAGATTTTGGAACTGTAAGCAGGTGGAATTCAGATAAAGGCAGGCCATGGTGACCAAAATGAACTGATAAGAGGACATAAGAATCCTTTACGTGGTACATCCCCATCCCACAATTTGGTGTCTTCCTATATCATGGTATCTATTAACATAAGGGTTCAGTGCAGAGCCACAAAGATGATTAAGGGAATGGAACATCTCTGTTACAAAGAGAGACTGAAGAATCTGGGGCTCTTTAGCTTGGAGGAAGCTGAAAGGTGACCTCATCAATGTTTATAAATATGTAAAGAGCGAGCACCAGGAAGACGGAATCAGGCTCTTCTCAGTGATGCCTGATGACAGGAAAAAAAGGGCAATGGAGGGAAGCTGAAGCATAGGAAGTTTTATTTAAACATGAGGAGGAAATTTTTTGCTGTGAGGGTGATAGAACACTGGAACAGGCTGTCCAGGGTAGTTATGGAGTCTCCCTCTCTGAAGACATTCAAAACCTGCTTGGATGCATTCCTGTGTGATCTGGTATAGGTGATCCTGCTCTGGCAGGCAGGTTGGGTTGGATGATCCTTAGAAGTCCCTTCCAGCCCCTGATATTCTGTGACTCTGATTCCATAACATGTCAGCATGTATGCTACAGACCAGCAAAAACAGCAAGGCCATAGAGAAAAGATATAAATCTCTCTGCTTTATAGTTTGGAAGATCAGCAGAATTAAGTTATTCATTCTCTCAGCTGTGAAGGAGCCCCAAAGATTCATCTCAGAGTAGACAGAAAGAGAAGATCAAATGCTGTCACAGCAAAATGTACCAAGGTACAGTCATTGTACCCATTGCAGGCTGATTGCCAGCAAAGGGGACCGCTTTATAACATTATCCCTGCCACAAAGCTCCACTACCTCTCATTACCGCCAAAGCACACAGTGCAGGAAACACAAAAAAAGGACACCTCAGGGTTGGAAGGGCTATGACGAGCTGAGCAAGCTCTTTCTAGCTGCTAGAGTGGATCCTGGAGCACAGCCTCAGGCTCTACCTAATGCCTCTGTAGCCAAAGCACTGGTGGGACTCTATTTCACCTTTACTGCAGCCCATCTTCTGGGACAACAAGAGAAATGGTTCTTCCAGCAGGTGACACTGGCAAGGCAGAAGCTGAGCTTCTGGAATCGCTTAAGGAAATAATTAGCTACAATAAATTAGAGCATTTAGAAATATCTACTATACTGATGCAGATGTTTCACAAATGTTCCTTGTAGACTGTGAGTGTGACAGAATTGTCTCCATACCAAGATCTACCATTTTCAGGTGCCTTGATTCAGCATTGAGTGAAGTATCAGTGTAAATAATACAAGTGCTTTGTAAAAGTAATGACCAGGTATTAAATGAATTTTCATCAGGCCTGGTGAGAAGATTCAGGGGGTTTTCTTCTGAGCAATCCCATTCTAAATACAGGCCTGGCATGCTGAGAGAAGTAGAAGGGAGCTGAAGTCTCCCTCCTGGTATTGCCCACAGATTTTGTGCAATGGGACATGGGAAGGTCTGCACCACTGGGCAGCAGCCATCCTCCAGTATGAATTGCAATCACCAATGTGCCACAAACTTTATACCTGAAAAGGTACTGAAGTAGTTGGAAGGGCTACACAAGATAATTGTGAAGGCTTTCATTCACACTGAGCCAGTGGGGCTGCAAGGATAAGCATGAGCACTAAAGTACAGACTTCTCTTGCCAGCTCTGCCACTAAGCCCATGCAAATCACTTAATCTTCCTATTTGGTTCCTCCTCTGCTAAAAAGGGAAATGTTAGTATTTATTTACCTTCCAAATCATAGGCATATTGTGAGGACTTATTAGTTAATAACTGTTAAGTGCTTTGAACATACAAGTGACTGTGCAAGCTATTAGGTATTACTAACTAACATTAGACTAATGATGCAGATAGGAGAATCAATTTTTACTTGGTGTATCAAGGCAGATCCAAGGATTCAGCTGCAAGATGCATGCTAACTAGAACAAAATTAACAAGGTTATGAGAAAGACTGAAAGAATAAAACTAATTTGTTCACTGCAATACAAGAGAAAATAAGAGTACAATTTGTAACCTAGCTAAACCACAACTCTATTAATAGCTTGAGACCACATTCTGCAAGCTGCTGCTCTGCACCTTGATTAGTCATATCCAGCAACGTGCAAAGCTAAAGTTTTGAGCTGGTGGCAATTTCCACTCCTCCAAGCTGCTCTGCATCTGCGAGCATGGTGGTGTACACCTTCAGGCAAGAATCAAGAGCAGCAATGCACACCTCACATCCTGCAGGTTCACATCATGAGTGCTTGGCCTTCTTGAACTTCTGTGAGGAATAAGGACAGTTACGGTGCTTCTTTATGAGAATGTTCTGTTTGCATTTATCTAGCACTCCTGACACAAAGGAAGGTGCCCAGGACTGAAATTTGTGATGGAAGGCTGCAAAGAAACAGCACACACCTATGCCTCATGCTTTCATTAAAACTCCAGCAAAGATAGATGGCAAAGACACAGCCTGGAAAATTGAGACAGCAGCTAAAATAACTTCAGAAGATGCTTCCTCAGAGCAGCTGTCCACATAGCTCTGCTGAGGAAGCCAGGTGCAGCCCCTAAGAGCCATTAGCAATTTACACCTGTGGACCTAAATCACTTGTTGCTTACATGAAAAGAGCAGGAACCCCTCACATTCAACTGCAATCAAGTATTTTGTGGATACTTGATAAGAATTTGCAATTCCTGTTTATATAACAATATCTATTTCTGTCTTAGTATTATTCTCAGCTCCAGGTGCATAAGGCAGCATTTTTTCAACTCTCCTTTTTCACTTCTCCACCTCAGCCAGCAAACTTAGTTTTGATTCTGCCTTTTTCTAATTACTTTAGTGGTGGCAGATGTGGGTAAACATGCAATTATTTTAGGAGAGTTAAGAAAATAACTCTCTCTAGGCATCTGTTTTAGTAACTCTTCATACAGCTATTTTGGGCCTGGGCAAAACATTTAACTTATCATCTCAGAAGATTTCTGTGCAAAATAAAGATTAAAATAAGCTTTATGGGACAGAGAAACACGGAAGTAGAGAAAGCTGATGAAAGATAAGGATTTCAGTGATCTACAAAATTCTTTTGAGTTTCTGCTTAAGCACTGATGCTGTGAATGTCAGCTGGTAGACACAGGACTTTCTGTGAAGCAAAGATTATAGAATCATAGAATGGTTTAGGTTGGAAGAGACCTCAAAGATCATCCTGTTCCAACCCCCTGCCATAGGTAGGGACACCTCCCACTAGATCAGGTTGCGCAAGACCTCACCCAGCCTGGCCTTGAACATATCCAGGGAGGGAGCAGCCACAACCTCCCCAGGCAACCTGTTCCAGTGTCTCGTCACCCTCACTGTGAAGAACTTCCTCCTAACATCCCATTTAAATCTCCCCTCTGCCAGTTTGAACCCATTCTACCTCGTTCTGTCATTACAAGACCTTGTGAACAGTCCCTCCCCAGCCTTCCTGTAGGCCCTCTTCAGATACTGGAATGTTGCTATAAGGTCTCCTCGAAGCCTTCTCTTCTCCAAGCTGAAAAGTCCCAACTCCCTTGGCCTGTGCTCATAGCAGAGGTACTCCGTCCCTCTGATCATTTTCATGGCCCTCCTCTGGACTCGCTCCAACAGTTCCACATCTTTCTTGTGGTGGGGGGCTCCAGAACTGCACACAGTACTCCAGGTGGAGTCTGACGAGAGCAGAGTAAAAGGGGAGAATCACTTCCCTTGCCCTGCTGGCCACACTTCTCACAGTTGCTGTCTGGGCCATGTGTGCACACTGTCAGCTCATATTGAGCCTCTCATCCACCCAGACCCCCAGGTCCTTTTCCTCAGGGCTGCTCTTCAGCCACTCACCACCCAGTCTGTATTTGTGCTTTGGATTACACCAACCCAGGTGCAGGACCTTACACTTGGCCTTGTTGAATTTCATGAGGTTGACCTGGGCCCACCTCTCCAGCCTGTCCAGGTCCCTCTGGATGGATCCCTGCCCTTTAGCAAGTCGATTGTGCCACACAGCTTGGTGTCATCTGCAAACTTGCTGAGGTTGCACTCGATTCCTCTGTCCATGTCACTGACAAAGATGTTAAACAGCACTGGTCCCAGCACTGATCCCTGAGGGACACCACTTGTCACTGGTCTCCAGGTGGACATTGTGCCGTTGATCACCACTCTGTGCATGCGACCATCCAGCCAATTCCTTATCCAGCGAGTTGTCCACCCATCAAGTCCCTTTTTTTCCAGTTTGGTGACCAGGATGTCATGTGGGACAGAGTCATGGCCTAAGATACTCCACAGACTCCTTCAGACTGAAGATGCAGGCAGATGGATGCTTAAGAAAGACATGCAGCCAACCTCTGCTGCACTCCTTTGACTCATTTGTGAGGAAGGAGACTATTCCTCTACTCTCACTTCCAGACGACAAAGCTTGGAGGCACAACACCATTGTCAGAGATACAGGTTTGTCACCAGCACTGCATTACAATCCGCCAAGCCCTCTGGGGACTCCTACCCTGTGCTCAGTCTCCTATGATCACGGTGAGCACAGTCAGTCTCCTGTGCTCGCTCTTCCTGAGGAAAGTGGGAGAAGCTCCTTTGTGAAGTCATCTCCTCCATGCTTTTGTCAAGAGAGAAGGAGCTGCTGCAATTAAAATAGGTTGGAAGAAGAGTTCCTGCTGAGCCCAGTGAAAGCACCTTAAGCCTACTGCTCAGTTAGGAGCTTTCATATATTGTTGCAGCAGGGAGGCAAAATGCAAATAGCAATTATGTACATAAAGTTATTGCTGTAAAATTTTAATACAGGAAATAACTTTGACAATTGCACCCCAATACAGGGACCATGAGAGGCTAAACTTCACACTTCAGTGTAAAATTCAGTGTCATGTCTACCGCTAAGAACACTTGACTTTTTAACAGCCTTCCGATGATTATCAAGCTCTACTTTCACATGCTTCTAGCATGGAGTTAAGTTTCATATAACTGAACATTGACTTTACACTGACATACTTCTCTCAACAACATATGTGTGTTTTCCATCTACAATATAATGAGCAAAACATTTTTCATATTGAAATACATCCATTGTGATACATATCTTCTTGTATCTTAATAGGCACTAATATTAGTTCAAGATTTCTGTTTGACTGCAAATAGGAATGCCCATTACAAATACATTTACAATCCACTTGTAACACTGGAAATGTTAAAAAAAATCTAAGCAAGATACTGGAGGTATCTTGTCCGCCAGACATATCATTGCTTAATCGCTTCTCACATGGGCTTTTACTTTTGCTGATGACATTACTAGCTATTGTTTGGCACCCTGTTGGACTAGAAACACTGTAAACCTGAAATGTTAATGTATTTTCCACTGCGGGTGATTCCTACCCATCAGCTACATCACCTCTAGTTTCTTTTAACTCAAGCCAAGACTAGCAAAGGCAAAATGCAGTCTTTACTGACTTTAGACCTTAGTCCATGAAATTTCCTGCGTTTTCATTCTCTGAAGACAATCACAGGCTGATAGCACCATCTTGGATTTTATTTTGTGTTATTATGAGCCCAGCTTCCACACACAAGGACCGTCGTGGGGACTGAGAACTTTCTGCAAGGGGAAGGGTGCCGATTACTCACCAGATACTTGACAACAATAATAATTGTTTTTAATTCTTTCTGAACATATGGTGAAGGGCAGGCTTACCCAGTAAAGAAGTTCCTGCAGAGGCTCAGGGGAAGAAGAGGAAAAGCACTTCATGCTTTTTGCCAAAACATTTTAGATGCAAAGTGGGGCATCAACAAAGCTGAATCAAGTGACTAAAACCCTTGCAAGCCAGGCACACAAAAAAAGGGAAACAGCCCTTCAGAAAGAGATTTTTTAAACAACCTATAGAAGACCAAGAAAATGCACGTGGTTACAAGTAGTACTACTTCTTAGCAAGCACGAACCAGAGGGGCTGTGGTCTAAAGCATGACAAAGCACAGGCTCCTGTGAGTGCAATATCCAGTGCTTCAACACCTGCTAAGTTACCACTGCATCCTCCAGACTGTTCAACTCTATCCATCGTTCACACACAGCACAACTAAGCACATCCAACACACTTTAAACTATTTTAAGCAGATCTGGCATAACATTTTGCAGTTCAAAAGAAGCTGCCCAAGCATCCGCAGAAGGTCTGCAATCATTCACTCCACAGTCTCCTGGGCACAGAGAGACTGTGGACAGAGTACAAAGTCAATGCAAGTATCTCATAACTCTTGCTGACATTAAAGGAGCTTCCAAGGCCAAAAGACAAACATCGTAATTCCTATTTGTGTTGTTCATAGTCTAAAGAAAGACAGTCCTACTCTGAGAGAAAAGGCATTTTTCAATTTACTTGCATAACTGATTTTACCTATAAAGGTTAACATCAAAATCTGACTAGAACTGATCAGAAAACAGGGTATTTACTCAGGAGAAAAACAGAGGGTTTGCATCCTCCATGGATACAATCTAAAGTAACATCAAAGCCCTTTTGTAACCAGGGCAGCAGTTAAAAGATCCAGCAGAATTCAAGACACTGGACAAAGAATTTCTCCCACACTGTCAATTCCTCTGCCTACCAATTGCTGTGCAGGAAGTTCATGGTATGTGGAAGTCTTTGCCACTGCAACTCTGAAGAATGGAGAAGTCAGCAAGGAATGAGGGTGCTGATAGACCTAATGAATTAAAGGCTAAGAATTGTAATGCTACTATTTGCCCACACACAATGGTCTACCATGAACCTAATTGCTGTGCTGAATTAAGCATACAGGATACGACAGAATTAAAAACTGCTACAGGAACAGTACTGAAAGTTTAGACAGGAAATCCTCATCCAAGTTTCTTTACTTTCAGATTCCATGAGACATTGCACTTAGACTACCTACAGCTGCTTTATTAACATTTTCTGAATTTTGCTAAAACTCCTCTGGCATGGAGTAATCGAGTTAGAATTGTTTGACAGCTAAGGACTTGGAAATGAGATAGAGTCGGATCTGCAATACTACAGTGAGAGCTGCTTACAGCAGGATCACTAGATAAACACTAACATTGTTGTAACAGCTGTGTTCACTTTTGTAGGTACAGAGGTCATTCCTAAGTAAGATGGAACCATGTTAATAACCCTAGAAAACAAATTAACTGGTTGATTTTTTTATTAGAGTCCACATATTTCTCATTTGTTCTGGTTGACAGCACTACAGCCTATTAGAGTGGCTTGTTTTCTTTGTTAGGGCAATTGTCCAGATCTCCAAATACATATATATCATTATATAAATTGTAAACTTAAAATCAAAGTGTTTCTTAATGGCATAGTATAAATTACGAAGATATATGGATATTTTAATTTCAGATAGACTTCAAATAAATTGTTACATGAGTGAGAAAGACATTCAAACATTGAAAATCCACACAAACATGCTGAGTTCATTACAGAATAGCTCACTGGAAATTAACTGGGTACTAATCTTTTAATACTGTGGGTGATCCTTGGTCAACCTGTTACAAGAGTAAATTGCCATTCCTAGCTGTGCCATAGTATAAGAGGATAAACATCAGAGGGGCCCTCAGAAACAACCTGTTTCAAGAATATCTCCTCAGCTAATCAGAACAAAAAAAAAATAAAAATCCACCAGAAGGGAATGTGAGTAAATATGAATCTAATGTGATGCTACAGTAAGACACAGATTTGTAAAATACAGTAAAACATTGAAAACTCAGTATTAAAAAACTGAAGACCTGAGAGAACTGCAAATTTAATATGGCCCATGAATTCATTTCAGTAAGACTCAGAGGTCTAACATTCAAAGTAAGACTCAGAGGTCTAACATTCAAAAAATCTGGGTCTAAGAAATTTGGAGAGTTTCTTTTCTGTCATTGCAACAAATCCACAGCAGAGCCTGTTGAAAGTTAGGTGCCCAAGTGCTCAGGCTGTTTTGGAGAAGACTTCTTGGACTCTCAGATCAGAAGTTGAAATACCAACCAGAGCATGACATACATTTGGGAACTCAAATGTCTCTGGCTCTTGCCAGCCGCTATACAAGCCGCATTTCCATCAAAACGAGTTGTGCTCAGCACGTTTTCATACTCATCAGCTTTTCATGCCATAAATGCATTTTCTCTTTCAGTTTCTTTAACTTTCATTTTTCATTTGCATTTACTCTTCCTCGTGATTTCCTTCACAATTTCAACTAATTCACAAATGAGCAAGAATCCTCTCTGCACCTTACTCATTTAAAAACACTGTCAGCCTTTGAAAACTTCATAAGGCAGAAATAGCTATTTACTCTTTGCACAACACTGAAAGCTGAAAGACATCCAACCTAGCTAAGGCTTTTAGTCACTATTGTAATATTAATGTTGAACAGTGATTTTACATTTATAATGTTTTTGCCTTCTTTTGCATATGCAGGAGAAGTGCATTTGTATTAAGTGACAGATGACTAAATGTCACCTCTTATCATTGCCATATTATTCCAAGATGGCAACACAGAATTATAGAATGTTAGGAGATGGAAGTGACCTCTAGAGATTCTCTAGTCCAATATTTATGTAAAAAAAAAAAAAAAAGGATCACCTAGGGCAGGCAGCATAGGAATGCATCTAGACAGGTTTTGACAGTCTCCAGAGAAGGAGACTCTGTAACCTCTCTGCGCAGCCTGTTCCAGGGCTCCATCACTCTCACAGTAACGACATTTCTCCTCACATTGAGGTAGAACTTCCTGTGTTCCAACTTGTATTCATTGTTCCTTGCCCTGTTACTGGGCACCACTGAAAAGAAGCTGTCACCTTCATCTTGATACCCGCCCCTCAGATATTTATAGACATTAATTAGATTCCATCTCAGCCTTCTCTTCTTCAGACTAAACAGCTCCAGTTTTCTCAGTCTTTCTCCATCGGAGAAGTCCCTTAATAATCCTTGTAGCCCTCCATTGGACTCTCTCCAGCAGATCCCTGTCTCTCTTGAATTTGGGAGCCCAAAACTGGATACAGTATTCCAGGTGTGGCCTCACCAGGGCAGAGTAGAATAATTGCAGAATATAGAATAATTGCAGAATCACAAAGTTTGTTTAATATGCTGTAAGATGGCAAATACTCTGCTGACACCTTCCAAAACATCTCAGTGGATGAACAAATATTTCTAGAGAAAGCTACATTACTATTGCCTTCCTGTTACTTTCAGAAATATGGAGTAGGCAATCCTCACTATTGCTAAAATCTACCCTGGCTCTGCAGAAGCACCCTGGTGCTTCTGCTATCTAACCCTCAGCTCTGGAGAAACGGTCAGAGGAAGGAAACACTGTTACTACACAAGAACCATCCCAGAGCAGCCCGCATTTAGTGTTGTGTGGCAGGAGGGGGCTGTGTTTCCTGCTTTTTCCCCTCCTCATGCCAAACAGCTCAGTCTCGTCCAGCCAGTATTACCTAGACTAGTGGAGAGCTGACCCTCTCAAACTGCTGCTGTTAATTGCTGTTCCCCAGGCTTGCTCACATGGTGTAGTTACGCTTTTGGATGCTGCTGGAATTACTACCAGTGCAATCTGAAGGGAGAGTGCACGGAGACAAAATGGGTTGGCAGATGACTACTGAAAATTGGAAAGTATGTTAACTGTGGAAAACACAAGTATGAGAATTGCTAATACAACAAACAGCTGAACATGGAGGTGCTTCCCATGACTTATGCCAGAGCTGGATTTAAAAGCTGGCTTTAAAGAACATTTTTTCTTACCAGACTTAGAAGCTTCTTTTTTGCCCATGTACTCTGTTGAGGAGTGCCTGCTATGACACAGACCAAATGGCTTCCCTCCTCAGGATGGATAGGCATTATATGGGAGTTTTAATTTTTGTACTTATCAGCTCCTTCAACAATCAGCCTCTGTCCAAAAATGGTAGACTTATCTTCAGCCCTCTTCCTGCCTTCTGCAGGGGGAATATTTGGCCAACCCTTGGTAACACAGTCCAGTTTTAGAGCAGCCAAAATTACTCAATAGTTACAGCAAAAGCCATGCAGCCTCCCTTCTCTGTAAAAATCTTGTGTTCTGCTGATCATGTCAGAATTGCCCCTCCAAAACCACTGAAATGACTTCCTTTTCACACCAATACTTCTTCTGTGTGCAAGAGGAAGGATGGTCTTGTGGCTCACACAGACTTGCATGTCAGCATGTGTGGCTCCTGTTCACAGTGGTCACCAACTTCTCTTGTGATTTTGGGAGCTAACTTCTCCATCCACCAAAATGCTTGTCTTCTATAGAACATCTTTAATTTTGCCCTCTAATGTAAATACCACTGGAAACCTTAATGGCTTGGGATAGATGTGAAGCAGTGCAAGAGTTTAAAATGTTATTTCTTTCGTGGTGTTATTACTTAGTGGCATTTTAGTTCTTACTGAGCAAAATTTTCATCATATGTTGTGTTGGTTTGAGCTAATTGGAGAATTTGAGTGAGAAATTGGACTATTGGCCAAGAGAGAGTTAAACACAGTGTGTCACTTCACCAAGTTTCACTGAGAGAAGAAAAAAAAAATTGTTTTAAGAGATGTTCCCAAAACAAAATGAGATTAGCAGAGGGCCAGTCTGGCTTGGGTCTTTGCTGGCTCGGGCACTTTTTTCCTTTGTCTCTTGGTCTTGCTGGCTAGATTCAGAGTAAACCCACTAAAACGACTAACTTCTTCTCCTATCATTAATTTCCCTGATCTTCAGCTTATCTGCAGCATCAAGAGGTGGTGAGATAAAGCTGGGAAAGGGGGTAAAGGTGGTAGGAGGGGTTTGGTTACCCTCTTCTGGGGATTTTGGTCTCTGGGAGGGGTGTGGTGTGTTTATTCCCTTTTTACTGTATATTTCTGTAAATATCTGTTATATCTTGTAAATATTTGCTTGTATATTTGCATTGCTGTAAATATAAAGCTTCATTTATTAACTTCCAGTGTGTTTTTCTGAGTTTTAGCCGGGGTTTAAGGAGGTGGGGGGGCAGGTCACTGCAAACCCACTACGTATGTATAGTGCCTTTATCTCTGAATATCACCTATGGTGCCAAGACAAGGAGAGATAACTATTTAAATACACCTGTTTTCCATTGCCTGAGGTAAGGATGTGGTAAACACATGGGAAGGAAGCACATCTTGAACTTAGTCCTGCTTCACCTTCACTGTTAAGGTAATTTTCAAGAAGAAAGAGAGCAAACGATTCATATATGTTTCTTGTAAATCACTCTCCATGCAAATGCTATCAGGTAAACAGTCCACACCAAATAGTTACTGAAGTTTTCATTTAGTTCTGATAGACACATATCAGGATACAGAAACACAGAATGTCAGGGCTGGAAGGGACCTTGAAAGATCATTTAGTCCAGCCCCCCAGCACTGTGCAGTATAATGGGTGTCTGGCTAGGTGACACCAGTTACATGACCCAGGTGAAGAAGCACCTATGCTGGTACACAAAGCCTTATCCTTATTTCCAGACTGACTTGGACAAAACCCCAACTGATGTGCAGATTCTTGTGGCACACTGGCCACATGTTAAACTTTTTTCTGCAGGTCAGAAAAAATTATTTTAAAAAAAGTTTGGATTCCACAGGTTGACAGGCATCAAGGAAGCTTCGACTGATAGTCTTCAAACCCCATGGATTTGATATAAAGATGAAAATAATGGCTATGTAAATCAGGAGTAAATAAGTGCTTTGATGTTGACGTGAAAGAAAAAAAAAAAGTTACTTTTAGTAAATAGCAGGCAACCTTCAACAGTAACTTACAATGAAATTCAGAGCTCCTGCTCACATCCCAGGCAAACTTCACTTGGCTCACCTAGATGTAGAAATGGCAATAAAGTTGGTCTGAAATACAGGAGTTATTTTACAAAATAAAATACTAGAGAGAGAATTGCCTTTCTTCACATCATGCCTCTTACTCCTTAGTGCTGCATAGCTTGAGTGCTGCTATAGCAGTCAAGAAAATATGGCATCCCAATGAATTGCATAGGTTTGGAGGACTTGTTTGGGGTCAGGGCAGGGGGAGGGGTGTTGCACCAAAAGTACTGTATTATCACCATTACCTATGATTCGCCATCCAGTTTCAAAAATAGTTCCTGTTAAATTCAGCTACTGAGAACTGGACTAGAGGTTTCACATTTCAATTTCTCTGACAGAAGTGAGGTGGAATCGCTATCTAAAACACTCTGCTGCCTTGCATTAGTCAGAATTTTCTACTGAATTTATTCCAGATCTGTTTCAGAAAGAGCAATTATGGGTTTGTTCACAGAGCTACCATGCAAAACTTTCGCTCTCATGAGTCCATCATGCAGAAAATTATTTGTAAGTCCTGTATGCGCCACCAGCATGACTATGCAGAATGTTCATAAGTTTTGTGATCTGTATCACCACCACTAAACATTGATGCAATTAGGGTAAAGCCCCAAATATGAACAAGCTACTCAAGTCTGCTTCTCTGGCATTGTCAACACCCTTAAAACATTATTTTGGTATTGACTATTGCCCAAGTAATAGCAGGTGTGCAGTTTTGTGTTTTCCTTTCACACTGAGATAGGAAAGGCAAGTGGAACTGTCCAGCTGTCATGTTGTTTGGCTGACAATATAGACTGCACAAAAAATGAGTTCTTTTTCACCCAAACTGGCATTAACAAGCATTGCTTGCAGGCTGTAACTCCCTCCAGTGAAAACTAGTTTGTTCAACATCTGACCATTTTCCTGAAGCATATATGTCAAGGCTCAGCTTGCACAGAAGAATGATGGAAGTTGTTGAAGGGATCAGTCTGTTACTTTTCACTGTCTGAGCTCCCAGGAAGCTCCAAGAGCAAACAGGGAGGCTAGAAGATTAGTTTTTGGGTATTTTTTCAATCACTGATATGAGCTACAGTGACTAATCACAGAATCACAGAAAACATCCAGTTGGAAGACACCTCAAAGATTACCCAGTCCAACCTCTGACCCAGCAGTGAAAGGTCAACTCTAAACTATGTCTCTAAGCATCAGGTTCATATGCTGCTAAACACCTAAGGAAGGAGAATTGTTCTCTTGACATGATTTGAGATGCTATGGTGACCCTCCTTTCTTTTTTGAGGTCAACCAAAAATCAGAGCAAGCAGCAATTAATCTGCTTTTCCCATATCATGCACTAAGTTCCTACTCATTGACACTTATTTTTCTCAGATTGTCATTTCAGAACATCACATATTCTACATGATAAACACACAGATCTGTGTGTCTTTTTTTGACCAAATCTGTAGGATCCTCAATATTGTCTTGAGGGAAATACTTTGTTCGAAGTCGTCATTCTCCACTTTCACTCACTGAGAAACTTCCCAGTAAATGCCATGGAGTCCTGCTGTTTACTGATGACATCAATTATCAAAGAAAGTATGAGATCTCATTTACCTCACCACTACAGATAGCATAATCCTACAAATTAGAAATCAGACTCAACTGTGAACAGAAATAGACAAAAATAATTCCCCCTACTTCATATCTGTTGAGCAACATTAAAAACAAAATGTTTCCCCTATTACAAAGGTAGAGTACAGTGATGACCATTTAGCAGGAAAGGAGGCCAGACACTCATAAGAGTGTGAGTGAATAACTAGATGTAAGGAGTGCATTTGAATACCGTCTGAGAACCTTCTGGTTTGTTTGCTTTAAGTTTTCAATAACTAAGAATTGCATTAATTAAAGCCTGAGGGAATATTCATGCATTTTTCATATATAAAAACAATCTGCATGCAGAAGCCACCCAGTGACTGAATTTGGGTAAAGCAAGTCTGTGAAGAAAGCATTTTTCAGATCAAAAACTTGTTCCCAGACAGAGCACAACACAGGCACTGGGGAAAGGAAGTTTTAGTTGGCTTAGGTTAAGTTGCTTCATATGGCCAGTGCCTACTGGAGAACAAATAAAGTGCTTGACACATTCCACTTCAGTGCTTAAAATGTTTTCCAGAGTTCTCTAGTACATTTTTAAACACGGTAAATTTAAATTGCCCTTTTTATTAGATAGGGAAAACATCTGACATGTTCTTGGGAAATAAGCGATTGGAAATTAACAGGAGATAAGCAGCCTAAAGGCAGCTACTGAAATGTCCTCACCTGCACCTTGAAGGCTTTTGTTAAGTTTTGGTCATCTTTGAAGTAAGCACATACTCAACAGTCGTAGTATAATTCCCTTGAGTGTTTATATTCCAAGTATTAATAGAGTTGNTAAAAAAAAAAAAAAAAAGCCAGTAATGACAAGTTTCAAATGCTTCCACTGTGCAACAGCTTCTGGGGCTAGAGCACTGGCTTTTTACAACATGCTTTTCCAAGTGAACTCCAGTCCTAGTGTCTTTCCATGGAGCAAAACACATGAAAGTCAGCTTCTGGCATCGGGGAAACTTCCAGAACTTTTGGGAATTTAGATGCTATTTGACTTACTTCTTATAGCACAATGGAAAATTAAAGGAGAAGGTACTGTGGTCAGGCATGAATATTAGAGCTCAGCCTGGAACACTTGCTTGAGCCCCTGTATTTGCCTACACACATTTAGGCCCTGGCCTGTGTAACTCAAAGATCCCAGGTGCTCAAACTGCATCAGGGAAGGGAGCCAGAAGGCAGCCTCTGGTGCCGAAATGCACTGTCCTGCTGGCTGCTGAAGGACCCTTACAGATCTGCTGTGTCTTGGTATTATTTCCCTCTCAAGTGGCCCACGGCAGTAAAGGGTTGTCTGTGAAACGTGCTGCAATAGATTTGGGTTATTCTCAAGCATTAGGAATCCCTTGGGGAAGTTTCTGCACCGTCAGGAAAAAAAAAAAATTCTGACCTTTGGCCTCAGCATTTCGTCTGCTCGCTTCAACCACATCTTCCCCCTCCCTCATCACAGCTACCCGCCTCCCGCCTCTGCGTACGGCTTCGGCACAGCCAGGCGCTTCGCCTCTTCCTCCGCGACATTTGGAACCCACTGCATCCCCTACGGCCTCAGCCCTCTGCCCGCCCGAGGCCCTGCCCCACAGCCCGCTGACAGCACCTGCCTCTGTCTGCCCAGCGCCCGCGGGGCGCCCCCTGCCGGCTCTGGGGGCAGCAAACACCGACCCGAAACACCCAGAACCGCCAAGGAGTGGCTGCCGACGGGCGCCTGCCTGGAAAGACACAAGTTGAACTCCCATGCTGTTATCATTTGTAATTCAGGGAGTACAACAAGCCCTCCTGCCCCTCGCGCACTCTGAAAGGGCTGAGAGCACTTACAGTGAGAGGAGAAAGAAGTTCAAGTAACCAAAACATTTAAAATAATTTGGCTCTATCGTTCTGTGCTTCTCTTTTCCTTTAGAAGTAAAATGTAGTATCAAAGCTCTTGGAGTTCCTTCTGTTCTCTCAGAGAGGTGTGTAAACAACTCTTAACTTGCATCACTAGAGACACTGCTGCCCGTTAAAGATAAAGAGGAGGTATGGCTGAAAATAATAATCAAGCAGGATGCCAAATTCCTTTTCAGAGATGTAAGTATCTTTAAGATAATATGTATTCATCCCAGCAGGCAACTTCAGCAATTGCCCTTTTTAGGAATATGATTTCTTCTCCTGCTTCCACATCAGGTTCCTTTTCACATTGCAGTATTAACTTCATCACTGAACAACCAGAAAATCTCTGCAGATGAAGTTTGTGTCACTTTAACAAGTGCTATTGTAGGCTGAGGTCTTAATTTTTAATTGTAGCACAACCCCAAGCTTCACAACGAACTGTCAGAGCACCATGGCAGCTCCTGAAAGCTTAACACACACCAGGCAAGAAACTACAAGGAGTACAGCTGCTGGGAAAGGATACATGTAAGATCAACATCAAAACAGAGATTACTATTTCCATCTTCCAGGCTCTCCTAGCTACGGGATCACACTGTTCCCTATGAAAATGTCACACTATGGAAATTATGACTGCCATTAGGGTATAGTCCAGCAAATGTCTCACAGCAAGGTATGGACATCAAGTATGAGTCTGCAGGAACAAGGGAGAAGATGAGAATAAATCTTCTCCTTCATCCCTTTTTAATTTCTCTAGGATACAGAAAACACAGAAGATTGGAGAGGCAAACTAAAACCAGATACTCCTTAAGAGACTAATGAGCAATATTTTATGTCTGAGCCAAAATAACCTCAAGGAGACAGCAGCATTGTGACCGATTCAGAAGTGCTCCTACTCCAGCTCCAATTCCCTGTGGAGAAATGCAACACCACACCAGCATCTTCTCCTTTGCTGCATAGAAACCAGTCTTCTGACTGTGTTGGTTTGAGCTAATTGGAGAATTTGTGTGAAAAATTAGACTGCTGCCTGAGAGTGAGAAATTAAACACTGTGTCCCTTCACCCAGTTTTGAATGAGAGAGAAGAAAGAAGGTTGTTTTAGAATGTTCCCAAAACATCCAGATAAGCCAGTGTGCTTGCGCAGTTCAGTCGGCTCTGGGTCGAGCAGACTTCAGCGGCTTCTTTCCTTTGTCTCTCTGCCTTTGAACTAATTCAGAGTAAAATTACTAAAACCATTCATTCCTTCCTGCCACTAATCTTTCTGACCGATCTTCAGCTTATCTGCAGCATCATCAAGTGGTGAGATAAGGCTGGGGGGAGGAGGGAGAGGTGGTACAGGGGGGTTTGGTTTCCCTCTCTTGGGGATTTTGGTCTCCAGGAGGGGTGTGGTGTCTGTATTTCTTTTTACTGTATATTTCTGTAAATATCTGTTATATCTTGTAAATATTTGCTTGTATATTTGCATTGCTGTAAATATAAAGCTTCATTTATTAACTTCCAGTGTGTTTTTCTGAGTTTTAGCCGGGGTTCTAAAAGGTGGGGGGGGCAGGTCACTGCAAACCCACTACACTGACAAACTCTGGCTCCCTGACAAAAGCAAAATTAAACATTTATGTGTCAGATGTATGAGATGTATGCACTGTCGCTCGTTCATTAGTACAGGCACTTTAATGAGCACTGGTTACAATCTATTGCTGCCATCTGAGGCAGAAGACTTCGTGTGAGGAAGTGAGGGAGTTTTGGGGAATCCCAGAATTTTCCACCCACACAACACAACCTTTTCCTAGCCCACAAAGAGTAATATCATCTTGTTAATTACAGAAGTAACTAACTGTGGTGATGGATGAGTCAGAATCTTATATCCTTCCTCGTTAGTGTCAAAAATGGCAATGAAATCTCATTCTTCCTTCCCTGGCAAAACCTTCGGAGAATCTGTTCAGCTATGGAGAAATAAATTCCAAACTTGGAAAAGGAATTTAAAATGTGCCTCTTCCCTATGTACTGCAGGCAGTCTTTGAGCTGACAGTAGAAACCTTTATGGCTGAGATCCATCTAAAATGTGCATTGCTAGTTTTAATAATTAAGGGGCAAAGGGGACATTTTTTGTATGCATCCATTTGTAGAAGGATGGCAGCAAAGATACCGCCAAGATTGCTAAGAAATCCTGTTTGCAGACCCAGTCCTATTTAACCATCCCTTCAGTAACCTGAAGGCCTCTGAACTTCTCCTTTAGTCAATTATTGCCAGGCTGAAACTTACGTTTGCATAGCACTTCTACACTAGAAAAAGCATGACAGAGACGGACATACACCACAGTCACCTGATGAAGCTATTTGGCCTGCCATTATCAGTGAAGGTCATAGAAGATGAGCTCAGAATGCTGACTTCAAAATCCATGGAGCCATAGTCTGTTAATCTAGTAGGCGTCCAGCTAAAGCCATGCAAACATACACAAATCCACAATAAAAGAAGTATTAGCACAATGAATGAAACAGCTGGAAAAGGCAGAGGCTCTTGTAACTATAAGGTAAGACATTAAAACTTCAGGTATTTAAGCAGGGAAAGCAAAATGGCCCCGTTACCAGCCTGCATCACACACATGGGGATGGCTGCAGGAACATGCCACCACAGAGATCCCTTGCTAGCAGTAACACTATTTCAGCAGTTCCTGTAGCAAAGAGTAATTTAAACCCTGCTCAAACATATATCTGCCTTCCCGAAATAACTGATGATACTGAAAACAACAAAGAAATAATGCAAGGATTTAATAGAGAAGTTAAGTAGCTGTTCAGAGAAAGCTGAGCTTGTGCAAATTGGCCAGTTGCAAAGCACTCATTCTGATCCGGAGGTTTGTCTTCTATAACACACTGTTCCAGGGAAAAGTAAAACTCGCAATGACCACTAACTTGTCCAATATCCTCTAAATACAGATGTTACGGAGGAACTGAATTTGGGCTAATATTCAGTTGCAATGAAGCCAACATAAAATGATTAAGTATTTAATATATGTACAAAGAAAATTCCCCCAAGTTTATTTACAATTTACCAACACTGGTTCTGTTATGTGGCCGGTGGAACTCTTTGCTGAATGTACATATACAGTTTAATTTAACTAAATGAATTTAGGAAACATTTCAGGCGATTTAATACAATGAATACAACTTGCCGCTTAACAATTTAAACCTGAGCTTTAGAAACTTTGGAAGGAGAATAGGGTTTACTCACTGCTTAAGCCTTAATGTTTACAGTCTGAAAGGTATATGCAGAGACATAAAGAGGAGATTAATTGTTCTGCCACTCTGTGGCTTCTCCCGTGGTGAAGCTGCGTTTATGGCTTACGGTTGGAGCGCACCATCTGAAGGTTCCACAGACCTAAGACAAATTCTCTGTAGCTGTAAAGGAATCATCGAAGCGCTCAGCCTTTTGGACGAAGTAGAGTGTCCTGTTTGCAGGCTGGAACAGTTCGTTGGGATGCAGCATGGCAAGGGTAGGCCCTGGCTCGGGTAGTGGGCTGGCGGTCCAGTTGCTAAGCCATTTCTCGGCGATTAGCTGCCTTTTCCTGTATCAAAGGCTAAAACTGCCTGGGACCTCGGCTCAGTGCTGAAGACAAGTAATGCCGTTCGTGAGGGAGCGAATTCCCCACGCTCCCACAGCACATCGCTCACACACGAAGCAAAGTCGACAAGAGATAAACAGTTTTGTGAGGGTTTTTAAGCATTTCGGTGACCAGTTTTGACTAATAGTAACAGGAAAAAAAAAAATCTCTGGAACCAATCCGAAATTATACCACCTAAAAAGGGAGATGCACATATCTCTGCCCGTGATGTTGTTTACCCCAAAAACAATGAAGGTGCAAAACAAGGCCTTACATGGTATCTGTTTTGCAGACACAGAGGCGCCAGTGTCTTTGTCAATCTCCCTCGTCTTGCCACCCCAGGAAAAGGGAGAAAAAGGGGAGGACAAGGTAGATATTCGTGAATGTATCTAATATATAATTGTAGTGGGATTGCAGTTACCTGCCCCCCCACCTTTATAAATCACAGCTAAAACTCAGAAAAACACTGGAAGTTAATAAATGAAGCTTTATATTTACAGCAATGCACAAAATACNAGGAAGGAGTTAGTAATTTTAGTAATTTTACTCTGAATTAGCTACCAAGGAGAGACAAAGAGACAAAGAGAAAAAGGAGAGAGCAGCCGCAGTGCCAAACAGACAGAAGCCCTCTGCTAATCTGATTGTTTTGGGAATAGTTCTTAAAAACAACTTTTTTTTCATTCTCAGTGAAACTCGGTGAAGTGACACTGTGTTTAACTCTCTCTCAGCCAATAGTCTAGTTTCTCACTCAAATTCTCCAATTAGCTCAAACCAACACAATAATATTTGGGCATAATGTGGATGCTCCACCACAACAGATAAAGGTGTATTTGGTTCCACAGCAGGAAAGGCACAAGTCTAATTCCTACAACATCAGACTGGGTTAAAGAGTCTGAAAATTTGTCAAATATAGAATTAGGCTGTAGGGTAAACAGATGGACATTTGTTAAGGAGCCCAAAGGTGGAAATGAATAGGGCAGTGCTACACCTCGCTGGACTATGTCCAGGCTGGCTTAGCAAGGAAGTGCGTAGCAACTGTTTCCACAAATCAAATCTGTGGCTGCAGCATGGTGTAGTGGAGGAATCTGTCACATCTAGCCAGCAGCCATGAGAAACATTCTACAGTGGTGGTTTAATATTGTGAAATGCAAACACAGCTTTCTCAGTGCAGACCCTCATACCAGCCTAGTTAAGAAATACTGAAATACAGAATAGCATTTTTACTCCTCAAAAAGAATCACCAACCATTTTTTACCAATATGTCAGAAAGAATTGTTAAAGAACCCTTTTCCTACATACTAGCATATCTTACTGAGATGAAAGGATGCTTGCAGAGATCAAATTGCAGAGCCAAACTGTCCCTATGGCAGCTCAGCAAAGTGGCAGCATTTGGGTGGACAGGGTCTTTTTAGTCCCTGAAGCTGGGATACAGGTGGCAAGAGGAGCCACCCCCCTCATCAAGCTGGCCACTCTCTCAAGAGAGGTGGGGAGGGGTGTGGACAGAGCAGCAGCCTCAGCGGACTCTTTAAATGCCTCAGGAGAAGGATTGAACTGGAGGGCCCATGGCGACTCACCTGGTCACTCAGACAGTGGCCACACATAAACAGTTAGGTGTCCAGGCCAGTGGCTGCAGGGAATGCCAAAGCCTCTCACTTGCAGTGGCAGACTGCAGAGACAACAATGTGTTCACCATGAGCAGGTCAGTGATCTGCTCAGCCTGCTGGCTGAGCTGAAAGAGGAGGTTGAAAGGCTAAGGACTATAAGGCAGTGAGAGGGAGATAGACTGGTGGAGCCAGGCTCTGCCCTCCCAACAACAGAAATGGGAGCACCCATCAGCGCCCAGGATCAAGAGGCCCCTGCATCCTGCCTCTTTCATACGAAGACAGAAGTCCAAATTAAAAGGGTGAGTGAAGGCAACTTCATGGCTGTGGCAGAAGGTGAGCACTCTCCTTGCCCACCTCTTCTCCCCAGGTGCCTCTGAGCAATAGATCTGAGGCCCTGCTGGAAGGCAGCCAGCGCAACGGGGATGTGGATGACAGGCTACCTCTACCAGAGGTCTTACCACAGGCATATTAGGCCTTCCAGCCAAACAACAACCTCTTACACAACAAAGAGATGAGTTGTAATTGATGGAGACTTGCTTCTAAAAGAAAGAGGGCCCAATACGCTGGGCTGACCCTCATCACAGGGAGGTCTATTGTCTTCCTCAAGCCCAAATCAGGGATATTATGAGGAAACTCCCCAGTCTGGTGCAGTTGTCAGATTATTACCAACTACTGATCATCCAGAGAGCTGGGGACCAAACAGCATCCCACAGTCTGAGAAGACTGAAGAAAGACTTCAAGGCCTTAGGAAGGTTGGTGAAAGTCTGGGGTCCAAGTTATTTTCTGTTCCCTCCTTCCAGTAGCAGGGGATGACACGGGATGGAATAAAATGCCTGGCTCCCAGACTGGTGCTACAGAGGCAGGATTTTGGGTTCATTAATTACAGCTGGTTTTACGAGACACCAGGCCTGACAGATGTAAGTAGGAAAGGCTGATCTTGCAGGAGAAAAGGGTTCTAGGACAAGAATTAGCAGGGCTCATTCACAGAGCTTTAAACTAGATTCTAAAGGGGTGTGGGGTTGTAGCTGTGTTTGCAGCAGTAAGGCAGTACTGGGACCAGTACTACTCAACATACTCATCAGTGACCTGGATGAGAGAACAGAGAGCAGGGCAGATGAGAGGTACCTGGGGTCCTGGTGGATGAGCCAGAAATGTGCCTCTGTGGCAAAGAAGGCAAATGGAATTCTGGGGTGTATTAGAAGGGGAGTGATTAGTAGGTTGAGAGAGGTTTTCCTCTACTCTGCCCTCGTAAGGCCACATCAGGAATATTGTGTCCAATTTTGGCCCCTCAGTTCAAGAAGGACCTCAGGGAGCTGCTTGAAAGAGTCCAGTGCAGAGCCATAAAGATGATTAAGGGAGCGGAACACCTGTCTTATGAGGAAAGGCTGACGGAGCTGGGGCTCTTTAGCTTGAAGAGAAGGAGACTGAGAGGTGACCTCATTAATGCTTATAAATAGGTGAAGGGTGAGCATCAGAAGGACAGAGTCAGGCTCTTCTCAGAGGTGTCCAATGATAGGACAAGCAGCAATACCTGCAAGCTGGAGCATGAATGTTTCATGTGAACATAAGGAAAAACTTCACTGTAAGGGTGACAAAACACTGGAACAGGCTACCCAAACAAGTTATGGATTCTCTTTCTCTGGAGGCATTCCAAGCCCTTCTGGATACATTCCTATGTGACTTCTAGGTGATCCTGCTCTGGCAGGAGGGTTGGACTAGATATTTTTTCGAGGTTCCTTCCAGCCTCTAACATTCTGTTATGTGGGTGCACAAAAAGCATTTTATGAAAGCAAAAAGAAAACAACATTCTAGCAATTCTATCTTTTATTTCAAATGAATTTCAGCAAACACAGAAATAGCTGTGGCAGTTGACACCCTATAGAGATTGTTTCAATACCTTAACCAAAGGCAATCCTTACTGACAGCTGAGTGCATTGCTCCCACACATTGCATCAGGCCATGCTGCTACAATCAGCACAACCAATATAGCCCAGACAGTTTCATCCTGCACCCTTACAAACTGTTTTTGCTTTGCTATTAAGATAACTCCAAGGACCGAATTCAAACGTTCAGCCTCGAAAGGCCATTCCACTTACAAAGCAGTATCGCTGTGGGACAGTAGATGGCGCTGCTCCACCGAAATCCGCAGAGTTCCGCCCCTCACGGCCCAACAGAGCGGCTGGTAAGGCTGGCCGGGAAGAGACACAAGCTAAGTAACAGCCACAAATCAGAAATCATCTGCTTTAGAGAGAGAGAGAGAGAAACTTTCCACGCAAGCTCTCTAGCAAGAGCTAAACTACAGGTCCAATGCATTACCAAAGGGTTAGTTCAAGATGACTGGAGTATCTATTCATATGTTCATCTATCATCCTGCCAATATAAGTTTTTTGTCAACCCCTACTTCATCAGGATGGACACTACATAGTCTGTTTCACATGAGCCTAAAGGAGAGAAAAACATTCTGGATTTTAGTCTGAGTACTACTGACATATTATTTAAGATATCTTATTGTCTGCTTCTCCTCCATCTCGTCCTTTCTGCTTGCAGAAGAAAGGTCTGCAGGGACAGCAGTTTCACTCTTTAGAGAGCATTCAATTAAAAGGCCTTTCCAGAAGGTGCTCCAGCTACTGTACGAAGGTAATGCACAAAGCTGGTGCAGAGAAGAAAAGGTTTTATAGGCATATAAAGATATATCTGTGAACTTTTATGTTTGCATATATGCACTATGAGGTTCTTTTATACACCCATGTAGTCAGCCCACACTAGCCTCCTTTGCTAACCCCTTTAGCAAAACAAGACTCAAAGTCCCACTGCTTAGGTGCACAATACTTACATGTTTAGTTACCAGAACATACTTTTCTACCTTGACTTGCACAATTATTGACCAAAAAAGGGTAATTCTTCTGTATATTTTCAGCCATCAAAAGGGCTTAGAAGCAGACAACTCACATTGCAAGATTGGCAATATTCAAAAACCACTCTTTGTCTTGAATATGAAGCTTCCATCAATTCTTCCCAACATATAGTTCAGATGAGTATCTTGTTTTAATGAAAGCCATTCCCAAGCCCACTCAGACATCACAAAGGGAAGCAATTAAAACCCACATTTCCCTAGATGGCAAATAGTTTGCAGGTTAAGGCATCCTTCATATTTTAGTACTTTACATGTAGCAATACCACATACTGTAACACACTTCTTGCCTTACCTTCTGTAACCTTCAGATACTTACTATAAGAGAATGAAAAGATACATTCTGCTGCAAACCAACAAGTGTGACTAAGCTTAGAAGTTTGAAGTGAGACACCAAAGAAGAGAAGTTACCTCAACCTGAGCCTGAGAAGGCTAATTTGGGCATCAGGCTGTCGTGGTAGGCCCGATAGGCCAAAATAGGTCTGAACATATACTGCCTTGCCCAGACGTGTTTTGCTTCTCCCCACAGCAGAAAGAGGGAGAGCAGAAACCATGGGAAAGAGGACAAAGAACCTGGAGCCACGGAGTTTAAGGACCCTGTCTTGCCCAGACTTGTTTTGCTCCTGTTTACATCCTGTGATAAAGAGTTGGCTTCTCTCTGCCTCGTGAAAGAACTATGTCTTTCCCAAATTTGGGTAAAGCAAAACTATGGCTTCACCTAATATGGTCAAGCTTGACTTACTGCCATTCTGATTAGCTATTCTGTGTCCAAAGGCCCATTAGTCTCAGGTTACATGGATAAAAACAGATGAGCAGGTAACACCTGCTCTGTTATTGTATTCGTGCTTACTTGCCTGCTGTTACTGCTTTATAGCATTATGCTTTGCTAAGCTGTAAGTCAGCTCTGCTGAATAACAAGCCCTGTGTTTTGGGCTAGTTATTTTGCCTGGAAACTGCCTGTCTCGACTTTAACAGGAACAGGCTCCAAACGCCTCCACGTGATTGGCCTGCATAGCCAGTGTGACATCTTGTCCTGCAGCACCCCAGATTTCTTCCTTCTCCCCCCCTGCAGGTCTGAATGGGGAGAAGAAGGTGTGAAAAGTGCTTTCTCCCTCGCCTGCCCTGCAGGACTGAAGTGGGACAGCAAAAGGTGCCTTTCCACATGCACTGGCTCGAGTGGAAGCCTGCACGGGGAAACAGGCTGCTGGTTGGCTGGGTTTTTCACACCCAGTATAAATTGGCAAATGGACACTTTGTCTAAAAGAGCACAAATAGAGCACGGGAAGAGGCACAAAGGTTCCCACTTTTGTAAGACTTCCCACCTGGAAGAGTTCCCTGCTTTTGACAGAGCCCCTACCTGAAGAAGTTCCCATTTGGACAGACCTGGCTTTCAGATGGCTCCTACCTTTTTGCACAGCACTCAGGTTTGCACTGTCCCGACTTTTGGATGGTTCACCCCATTCAGTACCATTCTGTGCAGTTTTGCAAACTTGACAAGTCCTGGGTCCATTTGAGAGAGCCGCTGGCAGCACTTGGACCCACCTGCTCTGGGACCTTACTTCAGCTGACTTCCTGGCTGTTATTGTGGCTGGGGAGATCTCAGCAACTTGGCTCTCCCCTGTTGCTTCTGAGACAGTGTGGCTTCCACAAATCTCTGTCTCGTGGAAACTGTATTTTTGAGATATCACTAAATTTGGCAGTCTTTGACACTTGCCTTGGACTTTGCCATTTTGGATCTGCGACTGGATATTGCTTGCAGTCAGAATCAGCTAATCTGCAGAGAATCCAGCAAGGAATCATCGTTGAATGCCTACCTCACCCTCATGAGTAAAGCTGCTGTTCCCTTAATTCTCTGCTCAGCCAATTAATAGTGGCGTAAAAACTGTGTTTATACCTCAGCCTTTTCCATTTTCTGACTTCCTAAATCTGTCTATAGCATCCTTAGAGGATTCTTCCTGACTGAATCGAGCCTGTAAATAAACCTAAACTACTTCTGTATATAGTTTGGGGGCAGGATTTCAGTGAAATAAAAATAATTCTATTTTTATAATTCTTAACTCAGCCTCATTAATTCTCTGCCTCCATGACACATCTGTGCTGAGACTGCATATCACAAGACATCCTGCCTACACCTGAAAGTCTCCAGCTGAGATGGGAAGTCCTAGAGATACACAGATCATCCAGAGGAGCCAAGACCAGGTTAGAAATCATCTGCCTTCTTTCCCCAGCATCCTGTGAAGTCTGGGAAGAATCAGAAGCCTCATTGGCCAATGAGACAATTAACAAAATTCCCTGAAAGCATTTGGGTACTGTCTGAAGCTATAGCTAGCCCCATGAGCTGGGAAATATTTTGTGAGTAAATACTCAAAGCCTCTTGTAATTTACCAATTATCTTCTGCCATAAGCAGAAAGGAACTTCCTTGAGTCCATCTAGTGGGCAAGCACTATACTGACCACAAGAACCTTCTCTTCCAGTTCAACTGGGTCTGAATGTTTATATTTTTGCTAGTTTTTTCTAGATCCAGTTATTTCTTTGTATAATGTTTCCTGACCACTGCAGAAGAACCGAATTATTATTAAAATTAGTGGTCAGGGTGATGAGAGTTCTGAATATTGAAAATTAATAAACAATATTAATTGTGAAAAAATATAATCTCATATCAATTAACTACCTCCTCTGTCACATAGGCACATCCACACCAAGTCTCACCTGGGTAGTAGCAGGCAACATTCTTCAGCAGAAAGAAAAGCTGCCAGGTGCGTTTCACTGCAGCATTCTCCATGGCATTTCCAGCAGCAAGTGTACAAGACAGGTTCACAAGATAATCACACGGACTGTGCATCTAACTAGGACATCTCCAAGATCACACTTGATCATCAGGAGAGAGATGATTTGCAGCCCAGTGGAGAATTTCTAGTGAAAAGTACCCTTGTCATGAGTAGAACTGAATGTCAGTTTGTTCATTTGGTCAGGAATCACGCAGCAAGCACCTACCTCTTAAATCATAGAATGGTTTAGGTTGGAAGGGACCTCAAAGATCATCCAGTTCCAACCCTCCACTACAGGCAGGAACACCTCCCGCTAAAACAGGTCACCCAAGGGCTCATCCAGTCTGTCCTTGAACACCTCCAGGGAGGGAGCAAGCCACAACCTCCCTGGGCAACACCTGTTCCACTGTCTCACCACCCTCACTGTAAAGAACTTCCTCCTAACATCCCATTTAAATCTCCCCTCTGCCAGTTTTAACCCATCATCCCTCGTCCTGTCATAACAAGACCTTGTGAATAGTCCCTCCCCTGCCTTCCTGTAGGCCCCCTTCAGATACTGGAAGGCTACTACAAGGTCTCCTTGAAGCCTTCTCTTCTCCAGGCTGAAGAGCCCAAACTCTCTCAGCCTGTCCTCATAGCAGAAGTGGTCCAGCCCTCTGATCATCTTCGTGGCCCTCCTCTGGACTCGCTCCAACAGGTCCATAATTTTCTTGTGGTGGGGGGCTCCAGAACTGCACACAGTACTCCAGGTGGGGTCTGATGAGAGCAGAGTCAAGGGGGACAATCACCTCCCTTGCCCTGCTGGCCACGCTTCTCTTGATGCAGCCCAGGACACAACTGGCTGTCTGGGCTGGACGTGCACACAGCAGGCTCATGTTGAGCTTTTCGTCAACCCAGACTCCCAGATCCTTTTCTTCAGGGCTGCTTTCCAGCCAGTCATTTGCCACACAACCTGGAGTTGTGCTTGGAATTGTGCCAACCCAGGTGCAGGACCTTACACTTGGTCTTGTTGAATTTCATGAGCTTGGCCTCTGCCCACCTTTCCAGCCTGCCCAGGTCCCTCTGGATGGATCCCTGCCCTCTAGCAAGTCAACTGTGCCACACAGCTTGGTGTCATCTGCAAACTTGCTGAGGGTGCACTCGATTCCTCTATGTCTCTGACAAAAATGTTAAACAGCACTGGTCCCAGCACTGACCCTTGAGGGACACCACTTGTCACTGGTCTCCAGGTGGACACTGTGCTGTTGATCACCTCTCTGAGTGCAACCATCCAGCCAATTCCTTATCCAGCGAGTTGTCTACCCATCAAGTCCCTGTTTTTCCAGTTTGGTGACCAGGATGTCATGTGGGACAGAGTCAAACGCCTTACTCAGGTCCAGGCAGATGACATCAGTTGCCCTTCCCTGTCCACCTGTGAAGGTTTAAGCCCCCTGGGACCCCCTGTCTTTTCCCAAGGAATGGTTTCACCCTTTTCCCAGGTTACATGGTTAGACACTCCCACTTCCTGCTAGGATTTTGGACTAGAAGAGGGTCAACCCAGTGTCTGCCTTCTCTTCTTCTCTCTTCCCCTCGTGCCTGCTGGTCGTGCACCTGCTGGGGCTGTGTGCTGCTGCAGCACGTGTCCCTGCCGCCCTGTGTTCGAGCACCGTTACTGTCTGCTGGGACTGGGACTGACACTTTTCGCAATAGGATTCCTGCATCCTGCTTTCCAAAGCCAATCGAACTTCAGCTGCCTGCAGCGGTTGTATTCTTTTTTTTCTTTTCACCCCTTCTCCCTAGTCTCTGTACCCTTTTTCCTTTATTCCCCATATCCCAAAGCTTGTTTCCCTTTCTCCCACCTGCTGTAAAAAATCCCTTTCCCTCTTACTTGTTGTTAAAGTTTACCCTTTTTACTTCCAAATCGTTTTGAGTCTTCCTTGGGCTTTTGGGCTCAGGGTGGGGGCAGCTAGCCTCAACCCAATACACCACCACTGCCAGCAAATTTGTCAGGCATGATTTGCCCTTGGTGAAGCCATGCTGGTTACCACAATCACCTCTGCTTTGTTTTACATTTGCCTTAGGAGAGCTCCATGATCTTGCCAGGCACAGATGTGAGACTAACTGGTCTGTAGTTCCCAGGATCGTCCTTTTTTACCTTCTTGAAGATGGGTGTTATATTTGCCCTTTTCCAGTCATCAGGAACTTCACCAGTCTGCCATGACCTTTCAAAAACAAAGGACTTCATCTGCCAGTTCCCTGAGGACCCATGGGTGGATCTCATCAGGCCCCATGGACTTGTGCATGTTCAGATTCCTTATGAATCTCATGAAGATGATCTTCGATTATAGTGGGCAGATCTTCCTTCCCCCAGTCCTTACTTTTGCCCTCTGGAATTTGGACACTGTGGCTGGAGCACTTGCTGCTGAAGACTGAGGCAAAGAAGTCATTTAGCACCTCAGCCTTATCCATATCCCTTGTCGTCAGTTCTCCGTTTCACTTCTGGAAGGGTCCCACATTCTCCCTAGTCCTCCTTTTCTCACTAATCTACCTGAAGAAATCCTTGTTCCCTTTAATGTCCCTAGCCAGATTCAACTCTGCTGTGCTTTAGCTTTCCTAACCTCATTTTTGCTTGCATGAACAATGTCTTTGTATTGGTCCGAGGTTACCTGTCCTTTCTTCCACTCTCTGTAGGTTTTCTTCTTGTGTCTAAGCGTGTCCAGGAGCTCTCCATCCATGCAGGCCTCCTCACATTTTTACCTGCCTTCCTCTTTTTTGGGATGTATTGCTCCTGGGCCTGGAGGAGGTGATCCTTAAGCACTGACCAGCTTTTTCTGCTATTTAAAAAGAAATTCTAACTCTTATGTTCCAAGAACTGTGTTTGCAGGAATCAGAGGCACGAAAAGCCTCTCAAATTTGTTTCAGTAGGATAGACACACTACACATGCCGAGTATAAGTCAATTACCCTGAAATGATTTTGCATTGATCCTTTGACAAAAAAGATTAACATCAAAGCAAGATCAACATTTACAGGAGCAAGTATGGGCAGCCTGATCCAGAGCTCCAGCACCTTCACCATAAAGAAGTGTCTCCTCATGTTGAGGTGAAACCTTCTGTATTCTAGCTTGTACTCATTGTTCTTTAGTCTCTTTTCACTGGTGCAGTGATAGGACATCACTTTCATCTTGACACTCACCCCTCAAATATTACAGATATTGATATGATTCACTGTTCTCTTCTCCAGACTAAACAGCCCCAGTTCTCTCTTTCTCCACAGGAGAGATGTTCAAGTCCTGCAATCATCCTCATAGTTCTCCATTGGACTCTCTCCAGCAAATACCTCTCCTTCTTGAATTAGGGAGCCCAAAACTGGACATAATATTCCAGGTATGGTCTCACCAGGGTAGAGTACAGAGGGAGTAGACCTCCCTAGACCTAATGGACACACTTTCTCAATGCACCCCAGGATGCCATTTGCCCGCTTGGCAACAAGGGCACATTGCTGTCCCATGGACAACTACTACTAGGCTATGAAAAAAAAAAAAAAAAACAAAAAACAAACATCAGAACACCTCAACCAAATAAGGAAACAAACATTTATTAGAAACTGGGAGTTTCCAAGAGCTAGAAAGGTAAACATACATTTAAAAAACAAAAAATACACAGTTGATCACAGTCATTGTAAAGGCACATAATGAAAATTTGAAATTGAATTACCTCATCTGTTCAACATTTGCAAACATAATTATTTGAATTTTCAATACTCATAATGGCACTTGCACACCATAAACGTGATGGAGAAAGTCTAGAAGACAGATACTGTAAAAGTCGTCTTTGAATCACACACACAATACATTTGCTCATTGGTCACAGTCAAACAAAATGATCCTGAACCAATCTCACAAATCCCACAAAGGTACAAGAATGTTGGCAAACTCAAGAAGCATTCAGATCACAAAGGCATTGTACACATGGATGATTTGGATAGATTGACTTTGTTGGGTTTTTTTAAAAGTGCAAAGTCCAAGGTTTCCCTGAAGGGAAGACCAAAAAGTACAGCTAAAGCTGCCGTTTTCTGACAGTCTGATAAAACATTTTATAGTACAAATTTTATGGAGTTTTTATATATCAGTTTATGAAGAACGTCAACCATGGAAGCACTGAATGTAGGTTCACATTTGATTGCTGTTCAAGAAATACGGCCTAAGTATTATGTGGAGAAAGTGGGTTCAGGCAGTTATTCATGTTTGTTTGCTTATTTGTTAAAAAAAAAAAAAAAGAAAAGAAAAGAAAAGAAAAGAAAAGAAAAAAATAGAGAGATGCTTAATGACCTTACAGGAACAATGTTCTTCCTTCAGTAATCCAATTTAAGGAAGTAATCTAAGAGCAGTTGCTTTTAGAAGGTCAAGATAAGTCTAATCTAGAATTTGCAAAGATTAAGACACCACGCACTGCAGAAAGCAGAAAAAGCATAACAAATGGATGTCAGTGTTCAGCCTTGAAGGCAACTGAAATGCTTCACTTCCATTCCCCTTCCCCCTAAACAACAAAATAGGAAGTAACTTTAGGAGTACTTAAAGATGGAAGTACCAGGCTTTCTGCACTGAGGAAGTGCTGCTTCTGGGGTTTCTTTTTTGTTTTGAGGAGGAGCTGTTCCTCAAGCAGTAACAAGTTCTCTGTGTGTGCTTTGCTTGCTCCAGTAACATCAACTGGATGGGCACCTGAGATCAGTAGCCCCATTTGGTGACTTGGCCAAGATGCTTTGATCCTCTACTATCTGAATTTCTTGCACAGAGCTAGTGTGCACACAGAAGTGTGAGGAATGCACATGATAAAACTATAAAACCTTTACATAATCATGCAGTTCTCAGCAAGGACAAGAATGGGGAGTCCAAAGAGAGAATCATTTCTCTCCTCAAGGCAGCTCCTCTATTGGCTGTATTTCTATCAGCTTAATACTGGATCCTCCACCTTGTTTTTAAACATCAACTTGCAATTTTATGGAATAGCTCTCCTAACCAAGCTTTTTCTGTTCCTGTGTATTACATGACCCTATAAAACACAGCTGTAACTCTAAGCTTGTTGGTAATGTTATCACCACTAACCGTAAGTGCAAACCGAGTCCAGTGCAGCAAGTTATGAAAATCATTGATTGTACTACAAAAATGCCATGTAAAACTCATTGGAGGTATTCTGATACCATGGAACAGCACTTCCTTAGGCTCTTATTCTTTTAATAAGAAAAACAAACAAACAAAACAAAATCTGTTAGCCTGAAGATAAAGGTGATGGTCTACATGTAAATGTGTTATTTCATTCTTGCCTGTATCTAAGATCCTATTTCATATGAACTTAAGTTTTCTAAAATCAGAAGTGCTTACTTCCAGGCACACAAAATGTTGCCTATGAATTACTTGAGTATAGGCAACATGACAAAACAAAGTCACTTTCATATGTTCAGTATCAAGGCAGTATAAACTTCTCCTACCTTTGGTTTGACCCAGGCCAAATACACATTTGAAGAAGACAAATACAAAAAACAAAAGCCAATGAGTAAAATATGCACAATTTCCTGAAAATACATATTCATGTTTTAAAGATAATTCCTTGATTTTTCTCCAAATTCAGTGACATTGTAAAGTGCAATATAGGCATCTGTTTAGAAATGGTGAACTAAAATTTTTAAAAGTTTCTTGCCACTTCAGGGCAAATGTAGAAGTTGCAGCATAAAGATCTGTCTCCAACTGTGAGAGCAGATTGGTTGAGGAATCTTTTTTTTTTCTGGTATTTCAACATGAGAAGCATCTCACCTTCTTTCTTCATTTCAAGCTATTCCCAAGTTCTGCTTCATTTTCTCGTACACAACATAGCTGATGCTGACAGCTGGAAGCACTTTCATAAAATTAGGGGCTATGCCCCTATAAAGTCCTCTGATGCCTTCCGTAGCAATTATTCTTTTAAAGAGACCAACCATGTTTAGCTGTGGAGCTCCTTCCACTGAGGCTAGAACAAAACCATAATGTGTCAAAACAGTTCTGGTTAAAATTCTTCAGCAAGTGTTAAACATGTGGGTGGTGAGTCTACTGTCACCTCTAGGACCACTGATTATAACTTCAGACCTCAGAGAGATCTCTTTAACCCAGACATCTGAGAGACATCTGCGTGTCTAAATCCCACTGAAAAGCTTTAATCCACCTACATTCCTCTGGAAATTTAGACTCCAATCCTTAAGTTTGTGCACAAACCTATGAAGCAAAAATCTTGGCTACAAAACTATCGTTATTAAATATTCTCCAGAACAAACATTGGTGTCTACCTTCACAAGATGATGCAAGACCTTTTCATTTTGCCTCTAAAATTCAGGAAACTCCTGCACTATGCCAGGACCTCTATGCCTGGTCACCTCGTAGGGAATGTATCTTTCAGAGCACAGAGAGCATGAGTGTCTGCAATATTGGGGATAATAGTGAAGATTAAGAAGGATTTTGCAGGTAATTCCTTGGTTTTCTACGGTGGGGGATTTTATTCCCACATTTCTCCTATGACTATCCCAAAAGACAATTTTGATGTGACCATACCGAAACATTTTCAGTACAACGCAACTCACCTTGAGCCTGCATGCGTGTTCTGATAAGAGCAAGAGGGTAACTGGCTAACTGGCCACATGTGCTGGACGCAGTACCACATCCCAACAATACAAAAACACCTGGGTTAGCGGAGCTTGAGGCATAGTGTTCCAACCACGTACTCTTTAAGAGCTGCCAAGATATAAAATTAAGTAAGACAAGAGATCTGTGTTCAAAAAAGTAAACAAATACAACTTTATTCACAACAAATCTTAGGGGCTCAACCATGAAAAGCACAGATCTGACTAAAAGCAAGCAAGTAGGACTGGTGTAAAGCTCATCGGTGGCAGCTTAGCACATGGGGAAGGACTTCAAGCAGACTGCACTAGTTAATGCCTTGAAAACAAATCCTTAAAAGACCCTGCAGCAGGAACAGTCTCCATGTTCTAGATTTATTAATACTTTGGTGGGGGAAGGAGAAGGGAAACATAAGTCAGCACCCCACAGGGCACAACAACAAATCACACAATTAAGCATGTCACCCTATGAAGAAGCAAGGAAGCAAACTACAGAAAAGAACTTCCATATTGCTTGGAAAGTGTTTGCTCAAGCAATTCTGATTACTACTGTGGTGTCACAAAAAAAGATTTGTCTAGACTTGAAAAAAAAAATTAGAGCATCTGAACTACTTAACATACTTTCAAGTAACACCTAGCATCTGCAATAGATAAAACATTCCAATTGTTCTTGATGCAGTAAGAGGTGGCAGCTTCTCTTAAAAGGAAAGAAAGTGGTGTTTCAAGCTCATAACAACTCTGTCAGCCACAAAGAATTCTGATGACATGCAGAAATATGCCAGGAACTCAGGTTACTATCATCCAAATATAAATTAGAGAGAATGGCAAAACAATGTGTGAAGTATCCTGAATGCACAGAAGACAACATAGCGTGAATATCAGACCAGTTTTTTAAGGCACATACTTGCTATAAAATGTGTATGTTCCAGTTAGACAGGATTAGTGAAGTATGTGAGCAGGTTGTATTGCCAGAGTCTAGATAATTCTGGTTTAGGAGTAGGAGTAGATTTCTTGTTTCCTAACTGCTGCATTTTAAGAGCCCATCAGCACAGGGACTTCCCTCCAGGAGGGACAAAGAAAGAGAACCATTAAAGTCTAGTAAGATTCGTGGAAATTCTCATTTGTTTCATTTGTTTATTTCAAATGGAACACAATTGTAATACTGCAAGCACATTAAAAAACTATCACCATAGAGTACTTCTATCATTAGTTAGATCATATTAGATCTGTAATCTAAAGAATATTTACTTTTTTAATAAACTAACCAATGAAAGCTAAGTGTAACCTAAACTCACCTCATAAACAGCAAGGTCAATGCCAGCGTAAGGAATTATACCCAGAATATTAGGAATATAGCCTTTGTAGAAGGCCTTTACACCTTCTTTTTTTAGAATCTTCTTCGCACAGTCAAACATCCCAGAATATTGCCCTGTTTTACCCACAGCCAGTCTGGTCTTTAAAACCTAAAAGAGAAAAAAACAGTAGTAGCCTTATTTACATACCTATTTATTAAAATGTCTTACAAACAGAGGAAAATACAGTATCTCTGCTTTGCATTTTGGTATTTCAAATCTCCTTTGTGCAGACCATTCTTAAGGCTGTTAGAGGAGGCTTCTTCAGGTTTCATCATTAGTGCAGAGTAGCACACATACTTCCATACACTAGCTTAAAAAACATTGGCCTTTTAAAATTGTGCTTCAGCTTTCTTTTCTTGACTAGAACAGGCAGCAAGCAGATCTTTGATCACCTTGAAGGCAAAATTCAATAGAAGCATTAGCTAAAGAACAAGTGAATGCATTAACATTAGCAGATGACACTTCTGATCTGAGAACACCAAAGAATATGTATTTAAAAAAAACACTTAAAAAAAAAAACAAACCAACATAATTTGAGTGGTAGTTAAGGAATACAAAGGTGAACACCCAGCATCTGCTTAATAATGCAAATAAGTCTATACAACACCTTAAAAAATTAATAACATTATCAAACAAAAATCAGAGGGAAATGACATGAGCAAGAATTTGGCCTACTTTAAGTCTCACAAGAGTACATGTTCCTCAGAAGATTCCTTGAACTTGGCTTTTCTCATTTACTTCAGAACACTCTAAAAACCTCTCCTAGGACAGTATTGTATCTTGGTTAGAAAGATCATAGCATTGCATTGCAGAACAGTTCACCATTGACCACAATAGTCTAGATCATAATAATCTACCTAACTGAGCAGCTCCAGCAATAAGGGTGCTATTTAAGAAGACTCATGACCACTGTCAGCAATCACAACAGCAAAGTTCTGTTCCTCAACGCCCCTCCTGATGAAAAAGCTATTTACATTGCATTTCCCATTACTTCCAAATTTCAGTGTTGGTATTGGTTTAATCCCAGAGCCAAGGTATATTCCAGTTATTCACACAAGAGGAACCAGCAGTAAAGGAACTACATTCTGCTTCTATTTACAAAACACAGGATATGAAATACCTGCCCCAGAACAGTTAATATACTAACACTAGTTGGAGTGCAACATGAATATGCCCTATTAGTGTCACATACAAATATGTCCTACAGAGCAGTTAATCCACCCAGCCTCAGCTGTAGTTGTTATATCCTCTCTCCACACTAATCTCCTAATCAGACTTGTCTCCCAATTATAATGTAACACAACTTCATCATTTCTGCTACACACAAGATCACTCTTTCCTTACATACAGTGAGAAAAAGATCTGATTTGTGCCCAATTTTAAAAATACTTGAACATGCAGCAAACTGAAATGCATTCTCATACTTCTTTTTTTCCCCTGTGGGCTGTTTTATTTAGACACTGCCTTCAAACAGCATTACACAGCCCAATATGCAGAAAAATGGCAGGTATCAATTAGCACATAGCATATTCTGAAACTTCTAGTACTGACATTCTGCAAAGAAGTCTAAAGTAAAAACAAATAAATATATATAGAAATTTCTGCAATACTTGCAAGAGCAAAATGGAGTATAATTTGAAAAGGAATCAGACCTTTGGTAGCATATCCAAAGAAAGCAGTCTCTGTTACTTACCTCCATAGGGTAAATAGATGTTTGTGCTGTTGCTCCAGCCAAAGAGCCAGATACAAATCTTTCAATAGTGCCTAATTTCCCATCATCCTTAGTGAGTATCTTCTTATACTGTATAGATACAACACATAAAATAAACACCACATTCCTTTTAGGAGAGGCAAGAGTTACTAGGAGAGGCAGGAGTGCAGTACAAAAATGTTTTTTTCAAGCTGTACTTACATTTTCATGTATTTACAGTTACATTTACTAACCCAACAAACTTAGCATGATATTCACTGCAACTCTGTGAACAAGGATTCTCAAGAATACAATAAATATTCCAGCCTGCAAGAATCCTTTACATTAAAACACCACAGCCAACCATAGTATTGTCAGGTACTCTATAAACAGCCAGCACAAGGGTACCCACACTACAGCCTGGGATAACAAAGAGGAACTTCCTTGCAGACCCAGTTCTTTAACCAAGGAAAGAAAGAAACAAGCATGTTCACAGAGACACTCAGACAGCTGTACATACTGTTTCGTTCAAGACACCACCATGCAAGAATGTGCCATCAGCTCCCAAAAGACAGAGCAAGAGCAGGGAATAATGTGCTCAAGGTTACTCTATGGCATCAAACTCTGTCATTCAGCTCTGCAATATTCCAAAGTTTCCATGGCTGGATTTGTATGTGCCTTTGCTGCACAGTTATACAGAGATGTGCAGTATGTTCATTTAACCTTACCTGAGGCACCAGCAAGCTCCACAGAGGAAAAATAATGATCACTTAACTACACCAGAACAAGACTTCGTTTTCCAAAGGAGGATTAGACTTTAACATGATACTTAAAGCTGATTCAGAGGTAAATATAACTCTGAAATCCAGGATGAGAGCATCTTACAGTGATATTTGACTTCTAAAGAGTGCTGTAAAAGTTCAGCTAGCATACTCTAAGTTTTTGGTTGTTGTAACTTCAAAGCAACAAACTGTATTAATGCAATACTACTTGTAAAGCTATGTAGACTGAAAGACAGCTTAAAATGTATGACAGATTTAATTTATTTACACTGTTTGTAACAGAATAAAAATCTGCCTAATACCAAGCATTCTATTAACAGACTAAACCACAGAATCATACATAGACTATTTTAAACCTGAAAATCACTCTGAATTACTGTGTCAAAATCTGCAACCATGATAAGAGTTCCTACATAATACAACAGTGCAAATGATGAACAATGACACCATATTTTATTTACCATGATTTTGATTCCTAGGTTATCATCTTACCTGTTCATAAGCCCAAAACTTAATAGCTGTTTCAGGAGCTATTTTCACGACATTAACACCATTTCCCCTCCAGAGGGATCGGACACCACCTTCTTTCAACATTTGCTTAAAACCACCAGCTATATTCATCTTGTTTGACTTGGAACCATGAACCTAAAAACATCCAATGTGACAGTAAACAATACTGCTCCAATTAGATTGTAAAACCCATCATGCAACTATTAAATTGCTTAAAACGCCAACTAGCAAAAAGACACCCACTACTGAAAAAAGAAGTACCTTATTTTAGTGGCACAAGTATTACAATACTTAGTTTACACTTTAGTCAATATAAGTACAGAAAACAAGATTTATTTATTTTTTTTATGAACAGAAAAACATAGAAACTGTCAAAACATATCTAGACTTCCAGAATTTAGATCCTGTATTTGGTCATCAGTTCCTGAAAACTGAAGTAATGCACTGGAAACTACATAGAGTTCTTGACCGTTGCACCTACCTGCATCATCACTTTAAGACGATCTAATGGTGCTGTACCTGTTCGAGAAACAGCACCAGCCACTCCTCCTGCCAGCAGCTGCTTCCACCACTGTCCAGTCTTTTTTTCTTCCTCTGTGAACTCATCTGGAACAGTCAAACTATCTCCTATATCCAGCACCTATCAGAATCCAAAGCAAATGTAGCTATCAATGTGCAAACAATTATCTCACTCCATCATCTCAATTTTACCAACTGTCCCAATTCCAAATTAATCTAACATTTGGAACTGTGCAAATAAAATGCTAGTTAAAAAGGAAAAAAAAATTCTCTAATTTACATTCTATAATTAACTATATAGCTGTAGATTGCTATTCAGTGAAAGCAGCTGTTACTGACTTGTACAGAGCTCCTCAGCAGTGCCAGCACAGACCCACCATTTCAAAGACTGCACCATCCTCATTAAAAATGATTACACATTTCCGCTTGAAGTATGGCCGGAGCAGAGACATCCTGTCATGGTCGGCAGACCTTCACAGTCAGCATTAGAGCTCAAAGCTTTTATGGTGCAGCTAACCTTTCACCAGACAGCCTCCTGGGATTAGCTGAGTAATCTCCTAAGGATGCTAACAAAAGATTTCTCTCTCACGGCAATTCATTCACACCCCCTCCCCCCATCAACATTTTAAAGTAGCATTTTTGCAGCTGATCACAGAATCACAGAAATATTCAGGTTAGAAAATACCCTCGGGATCACCCAGTCCAACCAATAAGCCTATTCTGTCAAGTTCACCCCTACACCATATCCCCAAGCACCACATCTAAATGACTTTTAAACACATCCCGGATTGGTGACTCAACCACCTCCCCGGGGCAGCCCATCCAATGTCTAACCACTCTCGCTGGGAAAAAAATGTTTCCTAATGTCCTATCCCTTTGCAGCTTGAGGCCATTCCCTCTTGTTCTATCACTAATTACCTGTTAGAAGGGACCAGCACCAGCCTCTCCACAACATCCTTTCAGGTAGTTGCAGAGAGAGATGAGGTCTCCCCTCAGCTTCCTCTTTTTCAAACTGAACAGCCCCAGCTTCTTCAGTTGCTCTTCCTAAGATTTATTCTCAAATACATTGGAATGTTCTATTTCCAATAATTGCTGTACAATATCTTATAAAATCACACATTTTACTAATGCTTTATATATTTTTTTAAATCATCAGTTTCATGAATAGACTCATTAATGACTTTTTTCAACTACAAAAGCTTGAAATTTCATTACGAGGTTCATGATTGTACTACCATTCTACTTGATAGGCTTTAGTGCTAAAGCCAAGACATAAGAATATGGCTGTAAGACAGAGGCATAGAACAAACAGGACAAGCACCTCATGTTCTGGATATTGAACACAGAACAGATCAATTTGAAAACCCTCTCATCTTTCTGACATCCACTGTTTCCAAGCAAGGTGTCATCAGTTGCTCAACTACATGGAATCATCAAAAGATCAATCAGAGCTTCAGCGTTCTTAAAGATATGCATATCTATGAGGATTTAAACCTTGTGTCTATTGAGCTCTAAACACAACTAAGAAGAAAAGATAAATTTAAGGGTGTTTGTAACACATGTCACACCTACCAATATGTAAGAATTCTATGCCAATGTAGCTATCTGTTTGGAAGAGTCTGACAGCAACTGAAATGTTATGATAAAATCCTAACTGGAAGAACTGTCTACAGCAGCCAAACATGTGAGGCCTCATATCTGCTCTTATCTGAAACACCAGCTGTGTTGCTGCAGAGCTGGGGTTTGCTTACTGTGATAACTGGGTCAGCAGCTGACTGCAACACTGGAAGATCACAAGAGAAAAGTGTTTCTTAGGGGCAACTAATGACATTCCATAATATAAAAAGCACAAAACATAGATATTATGTTTAGTAATATTAGTATGAAGCATTTAATTAAAGAACTTTTGTTTTGTTTTGTTTCACTCACAAAGCTAGGACCAGGACTATTTGATCTCATAGCAGTCCTTGAAGTGTTTCCTCCAGAAAACAGGGAGCTAACTCCCTTTTGGTAGGCATTTCTGAAGAGAGATTATACAATGTGAAGCACACAAAGCTTTTAGATCTCATAAACCAGTTTTTACTACGGAAACATAGACTATTCCCTGAAGATATAAATGGTCTCACTATATTAAAAGAAATCTAATCTTATTAACTACTCCAACTATCTATAGGAAGGATATTTAGCAAACAGGATAACTTTTGGTTTATTTACCTTATTATTTTTCTTAGAAGTCAGTCACTGAAGTGGCAAGAGAGGCCTGTTCAATGGTCATGACAAAGTTTTCTGCCATTTCTGTGTATCACCATAAAGAGTGTGCATGCACACTGAAAATCATCACTAATGATACCAGTGACTTTATATATAAGATACTGAAATAGATGCCTATATAAGAAATAGTTTAAATGTCTATATAATTTGATTCAATACATCAAAAGCACTGAACCTGAGAATGTACTGTAATACAAAAAGATTAAATACTATGGTTATTATCTTTCTGCAGAATAAAGTTTAGATGACACTATCCTGATTTCCCTTCACAAAGTGAAATGAAAAATTAAAAAATCTTAAATATTAATACGCTTGAAATAGAACAACTGTGAAACTGTTAGACTCAGTCATAGCAGAACTAAAGAGCTACACTAAGTTAAAAGAAAAATTGAACTTACAGTGGAATGTTTCCAGTATCGAATGATTTCCTCAATGTCTGCAGCTGGGTTAAACATAAAATGATCTCTCCATTCGTTCCAGTCTACTGTCATTGTCCCATCAGCATCAATACTGAAAAGAAATTGAAATAAATAAACTAAATAGTGGCAGGGATGGGGATGGAGTTTTTCTCTGTTTTGTTGCCTTTCTTCCCTACTTTTTTTAGACAAAAAAACAAAGAACAGAAAAGTAATAATTGGCCATGATGTAATTGACAACTGACTGAAACTTCCACATGAGACTTCAAAGCTAAACCTGTCATGGCCTTGCAATGCTGTGCTTTTCTTATCTAAGGGCATCTGGATATTTAATTTCAAACATAACACTTCATTCTATCAACAACATTTACAGGGACATAAGACAACACTCTCCTCCCAGAACCAGATGCTCAGTAGTGACCAGACAACATCAAACAAGAGGTAAACTATTTGAGAATTCCTATAGAGGTACCAACAACTTTCAAAGTAACAATCTCATTTATCCTGTTCTCTGAATTATGAAAATATTAAACACCACAAAGAAGCTTAAAATACGTTAAGAAATAATAATCCCTGACCTTTGCAGTATCTTCTCTGCTTGTTTTTCTGAAATGTTTATACCCAGTATCTTGAGGGACTGGACAACTTCTGATGCTTCGATTTTTCCTTGAAACATTAAAAGATGATACATATTTAAAACTTGGAGCTTAATACACTTTGCATATTAAAGATGACTAAAGTCCATTTTAACACCTAAATAATAGTAAAGATAAATGTAAAAACATTTAAACACAAATTCTTTATCCTGATTGTCTACCACAAGGCCTGAGCAAAGGCAAGCACATTAAGATCATGCAACCAAATGAGATCTGAACATTCAGCATGTTGAAACCTGTTTTATCTTTGATAGATTCTTAGAAACCTTCCTTAGAGTTTCTCCATATGGGGAAAAAAGACCTCCAGGTCAATGCATTTAAAAGATACTAAGAAGAAAAAAAATAACTATACCAATTAACAGGGGGCCTACAGGAGGGCTGGGCTGACGAAAAGCTCAACATGAGCCCGCTGCGTGCACATGCAGCCCAGACAGCCAGTTGTGTCCTGGGCTGCATCAAGAGAAGCATAGCCAGCAGGGCAAGGCAGGGGATTGTCCCCCCTTGACTCTGCTCTCATCACACCCCACCTGAAGTACTGTGTGCAGTTCCAGAGCCCCCAACTCAAGAAAGATGTGGAACTGTTGGAGCGAGTCCAGAGGAGGGCCACGAAGATGATCAGAGGGCTGGACCACTTCTGGTATGAGGACAGGCTGAGAGAGTTTGGTCTCTTCAGCCTGGAGAAGAGAAGGCTTCAAAGAGACCTCATAGTAGCCTTCCAGTATCTGAAGGGGGCCTACAGGAAGGCTGGGGAGGGATTATTCACAAGGTCTTGCTATGACAGGACGAGGGGGAATGGGTTTAAACTGGAAGAGGGGAGATTTAGACGGGATGTTAGGAGGAAGTTCTTTACAGTGAGGGTGGTGAGACACTGGAATAGGTTGCCCAGGGAGGTTGTGGCTGCTCCCTCCCTGGAAGTGTTCAAGGACAGACTGGATGAGCCCTTGGGTGACCTGTTTTAGTGGGAGGTGTTCCTGCCTGTAGTGGAGGGTTGGAACTGGATGATCTTTGAGGTCCCTTCCAACCTAAACCATTCTACAATTCTATCATTGTTTCAACGTACAGTAAACTATAATTATGATCCTACTATAGAAGAGAAAGGGTTCCATATTCACAATTTTCTCATCCAGTTTAGACAAAGTATATCAAGAAAGGTAACTTTTAATGCACAGTTTCTTCAAACAACATTTGAACAAATAAAATCAATCAAGGCATACCATCATTGTTTTTGTCCAGGCTCTTAAAAGCCAATTTCATCTTTTTCTCATGATCTTTAAGATACTGCATAAATTCTTCAAAATCTAGCTGTCCATCCTGGTTTGTATCTCCAGCTTTAAAAATTTTCTGTTGAGAGAAAATTCAACATTTCACTTTTCTGAATTTCAGCAAGTAACAAAGGAACAGCTGTATGGCACAGCCCTGGCTTTAAACAAAAGCATGATATTGGTCACTTTGGGGTCACTTTGGGAATCAAATCAGGAACACACATAAGCATACACTTCAGAGATATATTTTATAATCAGAACTTAAACACACTCAGTATTTTCATAAAGAGTAGAAAGCATTGGCAGTGAAGACAGCCTTAAGAAAGCATTATTTATTTGTTATGTAACTTTCCTTTTTAAGTATTCTCAGGTTTATTACCAGCACTGGTAGGTTACAACTACAGGTATCAATATGTGGAGGAGAAGGTTGGGGACAAGACAAAATCATGCAAGAGAACAACTTGAAGCCTGTGATTTTCCTGGTTATGTAAGAAATGTGTTGGTGTGTTAGTGAAATTAAACAAGTAGTCTTAATTATGGTCTTTAATCCAATGGTCTCCTAATTATTAAGGTAATAATACAAACAGCAATTGACTATTTAACTGCTGACCATAAAAAACCAAACCACCAAAGATTTTTCTTGACTAGCACTTCCACACCCCAGGGCAGGGCTTTCTGCTTCAAGCTGAAACAAAATAAAAACAAATAAATAGCAGACTTATAACAAAGATAAGCGCTGCTATCACCCTTTTTTTGTATGCATTTCTTCGTAACTACAGGTAAGAAACATCTACAATTAACTACTAGATGAATCCTTGGTATACAGTTGCCAGCACTGCAGGGAACTGAAACATAATCTAGGCTACACTCCTCCATCAATAAAGGGTGAGCATACTTGACCACCTTTGTGTGTGAAAGCATGTTTTTAAAAAAGAGGAAATTAGACCAGCCCCACCAAACATGAGCCTGTAACTGGTGAGACTTGTCTTCAAAGTTCCAGGAAGAGCAGAGCCTAGGCTAACAAGTCTGCAGGATTTATTAGCTTGGCTATGCCAAGCTTACACCACAGAAAAGACCGCAGCACACACATGACAGCAAGGTCCACCAGAGCAAACCACCACAGGCACTTTCCATCTGCTCTTGCACTTCCACAGTGCTACCATCTAGGATGAACAGGAAACAGGCAGGGAAATTTGTCCCAAAACCCTATTCAAGATTTAAGGGAAATTATGCCTTGTCTCTTTATTTGGGCATTGGTCTCTGTGGTTTCCCTCAAAGTGTGAAATTACACAGAATTACACAGAAACATTCAGATTGGAAAAGCCCCTCAGGATCTCCAAGTCCAACCCAGAACCCTACTCTACAAGGTTCACTCTAAACCATGTCCCCAAGCACCACATCCAAACAACTTCTAAACATATCCAGGGTTGGTGACTCCACCACCTCCCTGGGCAGCCCATTCCAATGCCTGACCACTCTGTGAAAAAATATTTCCTAATATCTAGTTTAAACCCACTCAGTTGCAGTCTGAGGCCTTTTGCTCTTGTTCTATCACTATTTACCTGTGAGAAGAGACCAGTCTCTGCAGGGTATGAGGCAGACAGGAGACCAGCCTGACAGACCAATCTCTTGCAGTAAGTTTCAGAGCACTTCAGGTACACATAAAGCACATATGCCAAAAAGTCTTCCAAATATCTTCTGTTTTGCGGACTGCCTTGTGCAACTACAGCTTCTGAATCAAAGAACTCTCAACGAGACTTGCACAGCTGTTCTAATCTGCACAATCTGGTTTTAATAATTTTGTTTAGTCCACTACAATTCATAAGTCCTCTAGTTCAACAAGTTCTAGCCTACAGAACTGAAACATAAAGGAAGCTGGAAACTCATGCATTTGCTGCAGGTGCCTGAAAAAAAAACTTTAGGACTTGTGAATACATTCACATTGCCTCCTTTACCCTTCCTATTCCTCTACTAAAAGAAAAGTTCTTTAATGTTAAATATCAAAAACCCAAATTTTGTAAGATTATCATAGTGGAATAGAGGGAAATGATGTGGTACTCCACAGTGAAATAAAAAGTAAATTATTTCACATAATACAGGAAGTTATGCACAATAAAGTCAGGTTACTCAGATCAATGTGTTTGGTACTAGCTTAGAAAAATAGTGCTCTTAGTACATTCCTAAGACCAACTTGATTTTATTAACAATTTTTATTAATAACCTGCCAACAAGAATACACTCATCAATTGAGTTCCATGCTCTCATCAATACAGTTAGGACTGTCCACAATTTCCCATCACAAAAGAATAGTTTATACTTACTGAGGTTTATGGATTCATTCCATGATGTTCTAACAAAAATTAAGAAAGGCTTACAGAATAATCATTCAAACAAACCCAAAAAAACAACAAAAAAAACCCAAACAAACCAAGCCCCACCATTCAAAATTAGTCATGCTAGAAAAAGGGCCCTCCCACCAGGTCACTAATCTCAAGCCATCTTGTTCTGCACACTCAGCACCTTGTGCTGCAGGTCTTGAATGTTTGGCTAGAGTTCCACGAGCTACTGAGAAGAGGCAATTTATGCAGAAGGCATACACACACTTTCAGGGAACGCTGCTCAACAGAAATTGTTACTATTCCCTACTGCTATCTGAACTACACAAATCAAAATCAAGAATAAGGACAGTGTTGTTCCAGCACATAGATATGGGGAAAAAAAAAAACCAACGTAAAAATCTAATTACAAAACCTCTAGTGCTAAGGATGAGCACAAAACAAAAATTCCTAGCAGGTTTAGTGAGCTGGCAATTAGCGTATGTATTGAAGTGGGGCAACTTTCATTTCATCTGCCAAATGAGTAGATTGTATATGGCAACAACTACCAAAGGATAAGGACAAACACACCCTCCATTCCCTATTCTTGCTTTTACAGTTATTTTGCAGACTTCAAGCCAGTCTTAGCCGTTCTTAGGGAAGCACGCGAATAGTGGTAGGAAACAAAAGCCTTCTTTTCCTCAGCAGGCCCATGTATTTTTCTCACATTACAAACTTAACAGTTCATATAAAAGCCTCTTAGTGTCTATGAAATGTACTAATTATTTGGGTGTTAAGGTTTCAGACTAACACCAGTAATTTGCAAGTTTGCAGAACTAGCAGGAACGCTGAAAGGAGCTTGTCTTCCACCTGGAGGGCAGAAACTCCCTCACGAGGGGTTATATACTCCCAGTGGCATTGCCATCAGGGAGACATTTGATTCTGTAGCCCAGGAACTCCCAGGGACAAACTGCCCATTCACAGCATCAAGTAGTAATTCAGGTTGAAAGGCACCTCTGGAGGCTATCGAGCACAACTCCTGCTCAGAGGACACCTAATTAGATGAGGTTGTGCAGAATTACATCCAACCGAGTGTGTTGGACATCTCCAAAGATGGAGATTCCACAGCCTCCCCAGGCAAACTGTTTCAACATCCAGTCACCCTTCACTTCAACAAGGAATGCAACTTTTCTGCTCTGCATTTAATACGCTACCAGATTTTGCAGTTAAACCCGTACTGTGCCACTTCCTGCTTCACCAACTTCTCTTATGGAGGAGAACTGGATGCATTTTAAAATAGGCACGTTCACAACAATAGAGCAGAACAAAATTAGATGCCAGCAGTCTCCTGGAAGTCTTGGGAAACAATGTTGTGTGCCTGCCACAAATCTTGCCATTTCTTTTTACAGACTTAATGTGGGATCACTTCACATTTACGCAGGCTCAGCTCCCAAAGCATAATGTTTCATTTTGTTTCTTTTCTCATTGTCTAAAAAATTGAACCTCGAGTAATCTGCTAGATAAAAATTAAATAGTGACCATGTGAAGAACTGCTAAGTAGTGATAGGTATATGGAGACAGTTTAAATTATCTATCTTTTTAATGGTATGGGCCTGCACACATACAAAGTACAGCGCTCCTGTGTTGATCTGTTCAGTTATGACACTGCAATCTTTTTCTTCCCCCCCCCCTTTTTTTTTCCCTTTCCTTTTCCCTGCTAGTTTTCTACTTTTTCTGCTGTACATTTTAATATAGCTACTTTTCCAGTCCTGCACAGCAAGACAGCACCAATATGAAAGACCATAAGCAGAGTGAAACACGGAATAATTTTATTTTTAACTTTCTATATTGCATAAAAGCACGTCGCAGTGTTGAACTCCTACTTTGCCAGAAGACCTCTGTATTTGCTGTGCAAACCTTAGCCAGCGGGTCTGTTGAGAGAAAAAAATAAATAAATCAGAAAGGTTACAGAAAGGCTTTATAGAAACCTCAAAATCCTGACACTCTGTAAGTGGCTTGATGAATCATTAGATTGCTCTGTGCCAGAACAATGAAATTTGACACATTCTTTACAGTGTAAAGACACTAAAGATCTTAAAGTTTTTATGCAGACTTTTCTTTCAAATTCTCAGGTTTTGTTTCGTTTTTATTACTCGCTATCCTTATTTGTGTATTGTACTTAAAACTTGATATTCTGGTTACAAAATGGAGCTGTGCTAGAAAGGCAGGGCTGCTCAGTACAGATGATTACCAATCATCTATTCATTAGCTTGTTATTTCAGTTAATTAATTCAGTGTAAAGACTATTTCAAAGGAAGTGATCCATCAAGAAGTTACTGGGTGTTTCTAGCTTCCTATCATGCTAGCTACAAAACCAGTGAAAAAAACCCAACTCTTAAAGACCGATAAATGATGTAATTAGCAGTTTATCTGTAATTTGTGATTAGAATTCCTAAGGGCTCGGTTACCTACCCTGCACAACAAAAACACCAGCAAGACAGTAACAACAGCATTGGACATTCACAAATTTGACATTTTCTCTCAGAAACAGAGATACTACATATAAAATCAATTACAATATCGCCTTCTCCCCTTTTTTATTCTTTTTCCCTTCACCTCCAAAATAAATAGATAGTGCAGTCATTCACACAGCTCTGGATTCTATAATTTTAGGTTACTAGACTGTAATCTTACTGAAAGCCAGATTCAGTACCAGCTGAAGAATATGTAACTCTTTTTCTCTTTCCTGGGTAAGTAGCCTACAATACTAAAAGCTACTGTCTTTTTCCTATCTGTATCTGCCAAGACTACACAAATTTATCACACAATGATAACCAAAATATTAGTAGTAAAGATCATTAGTCAGTCCTGTCAAGTGGCATCAGTTGGGAGAGAAGTCTAGCACAAAATGAAATGGACTGAGGATGTGTCTACAAAGCATTTTACCCCAAGCAGTGAGCCCACATAGCACACTGACACTTAACCTCCAGAACTTGAATACAACACTGCATTTTGAATAAAACAGCAACTGGCACAGCCTCAAAAACAAAACAAAACAAAACAAAAACTCTCAACTTGTTCAAATGTTGCATTTGTATTTCTTTGCCTCCCAAAGAAACAGTACTCAAGTGGATTCTTTAAACCTGTCACAGACAGACAACCAAGCCCCACTCCAGTATAGCAGACTTGCACCCTTCGCAGTAATGAAGAAGTTGCTATCAGCTCTAGAGCTTTGCCTTCCAGTTCTAAATCTTGAGCATTGCTCTACCCTGTGACAGCAAGGCACTATAAGCAGTCTGGTCACAGATCCATTTTGGATAACAAAATCTCTGTAAAACAAGCCTAAAAAGGAAAAGACTGAAGCCATGACTATGCTCTCCAATATGCCTTGCAGAAGCTGTTTCCTTAGGACCTGGACAAATTCTCTCAACTCACAGCTATGAATTAGATTTCAAGAATCCGAAACAGCATAAATGGGAGATGCAAACTATTCCTTGCACCTCCATTCATCATTCCTTGCAAGCAGGACTGGATTTTTTACTTTGAACATACTTGGTAGACTGACTTTTTCTATTCAGTAAGATCACTCCACTCCAGAAGCATTCTAATCACCATAAAAGAGTCAACATTTTACCTTGTTTACCTGAGACACAGCTGTCTCAAGACAGGGATTTAGCAAAGCATTTAAACATGCAGTTATGGGACCTTTCAGAGTTTCCATATTTGGTGCCTGGCATTCTTGCACTTTGCAGCAACAAGAGGCAGAATTAATCATTCACTTCACTCTGTCACTATCCAGGAAAAAACCTATCAAGTTAGTATTAAAAAAATTCCTTTTATCTCCTTGGATGTTTAAAGTGTTATGAAAACAAACATATTCATCTTGCTCTTTCACTTGAAGACTACTGCACAAATCAGTTAAAAGCTTCTGAAGCTGTACATACTCAAATGAAACAATCATAGAATCATAGAATGTCAGGGGCTGGATGTGACCTCAAAAGATCATCTAGTCCAACCCCACTGCCAGAGCAGGGTCACCTATACCAGATCACATGTTTGCTTACAACTGAAGTCAGTTTCTGCTATTTCACAATTAAGAATGCATAATCTGACAAAATTGTAGCACTTACTACAACCTGAAATGCAAAGTTTAAAGGAACTCAATGGTTCCAGTTTTTGACAGTATCGTGATGTGAAATCAGTTTTGGTAAAAAAAGTAAAAGACACCTGTCTACTCTAAATCTGTAGTACCAGGCTTTTGCATACTAGTAAGGTGAGAGAAAGCTTCATTTTACAGAAAGAATGACATGGATATGAAAGTGCTGAAACTTATAAGACGATGAACCCACATATCACAAAGAATTATTTTAGAGTAGGTATCATGCCACTGAAAATGCCCACACTTCCAGGTTGTCGAATTAGCCAGTGCTTCTTGCAAGTTTCTAGCCAAGCTACAACATAATGAAGAGGCTTCCATTAACTCAGCCTAGTAGCCTCCTAATTTTGCCATGCAAGGGAAGTTACCAAAATTAAGAAAAGCAAAAAAATCTCAAACACCACAGACGTGCTCAAGGACACATTTAGCTCAGAGCTCAGTCACTGAATGAGTATGTGCTTTCTGGGCTAACAACAGCTATGGCAGGTTCAAGCTCTGCAGCACTCTCCAGCTGCAGTTTCTGGAGGCCAGAGAAAGGCACAGGAGGCAGCAATGCGTACCTGACCCTGCTTTCACCTGGGCCCTGGAACTGAGATACAACACAGGGGCCTGCCTCGCCTGGCAGCATTCTACACTTCCTGTGGTTTAAAGACAGCATCACACTATGGATGTTCTGAGTATTTTTAGACTTTGTTGAACTAAAATTTTCATAAACACAGCCAATTACTCTAAACAGATCATATTCTAGTGGCTGAGAATTTAGATTCACTGGGCCCTGTTTCCAATTCACAGAGGTGTCTCAACACACTGCTTTAATGCAGCAAAAGACTTATGTCAAAACCTGACAGAGACAGTCCAAATAAGATCATTGTATTGACTCCAGAATGCAGTTATTCATTGGAATAACATCTTCCTATTCCTAGCTCCAAGACTCAGTGTATAAATAGTACCTGAATTTGCATGTTTGGCTGCTCCTATCACAAACTGAAGCTTGAAAAGCACAAGGTTTGCCTCCTACAGGTTTATTGTAAGGATTGACTGCAATAGAAGGAAAGCATGAACAAAAATAGTACTTCATATAACCACTCACACCATTTATGGTACTCCTGCCTAAGAGGCTCACAGCATTCTGAAGACACAGAAATTAGATCATTTGAGATCTGATCCCAGCATCTATTTTGTCTCTCCACTGGACAACTCCGCTAATCAAAGTGATCAAACAACAGCTGTTAACATTGCTTGTTGAGCACCACTTGATACTGCCACCACAGCAATTCCTTCTCTGCATATGCTGATGTATTAAGTCAGGAAAATTCTGTAAAGCTTTGCAAAACTACCCATTCCTGGTGGGCAACACACTACAATATAAACCAGGAGTCATCCTGGCAGCCTCTACACAACACACACTGCAGGTTTTCCAGTGGTTTAGTTTTGTCTGTCAGTTTTGACTGACAGGCAGTAAGTCAAGTAGAATTTAAAGCCAGGAGCTTCTGTCATGTTATGGTATGATGCCTTGCTATGAGATTAAAAAAAAAAAAAAAAGTCTTCCTTCTATGCAACCTCTTTCCAAAGCTTATAAAATGGTTCCACCTCAATTCTCATTTCTACAATGTTACTGTGCCTAAAAGAGTGCCTCATCATACATTAAACATTAATAAAGCTGCCAAGACAACTGATGCAAAGTGAAGTAAAAAGAGCACACCAGCAGTCCATTACTCAAATGGATAGCAGCTTTTTTATCTTTTAAACACTCCTTATTCCTTCTAAAGAGGAAATACATTTCAAGTGAAGAGAGTGAAGTACACAAACACTAACTTACAGTGCAAAGATGATGACTTAGGATGAACCACTTTGCAGAAAAACAGAGCACTACTCACCAGGAAGCAGCCTATGGTTCCTAGAAGTCCAGTGACCAACACTCCTATGTATATTGATTTCATCCCATGCAACAGAAGCCAGCCTGCAAGGGTAATTTTGGAACCCTCACCCTGATCTAGAACATAACAACAGGGCAAGGTCTGAGAACCCAACCCAGCCATGAGACACATAAGCATACTCTGCTTTAGGATATCCCCAGGTTTGCCCACCCTGTGGTGCCTGAAAGTTGGCAAGGCTGAGCAGTTCAGTAGGTAAGACTCCATTATTATCTAGTATGTCCACATCACATTTCTTTACTCTTTAGTTATAAGCAGTTATAAGACTACTTCTGCTTCTGCCTCTGCAAACACAAATGATTCAATAGCTGATTAACAAAATACCTTCTCGTCACGTAGCAAAAAGACATCTTACTGAACGCAACATCACTTTTAAGCTTGAAGGAAATGGGTGAAGGCAGCTTCAAGCTGCAGAAAGTACAGGAAGCAGATTAGAAAAAATGCAAGTTTTACTCAGTCTCTTACTACAATGAGTCTAGTTACTAACACTTACATACAACTAGTGTAGTTTCCAGTTCAAATCATGCCTACCATCAAGTTTTTAATAGCAAGCATGTAGAAGTTTCAGTGTACTTCAACAATTTTTCCACCCCTCTCAAACATGCAACATGACTCAAGGCTTGTTTTGTTTACTTGACGTTTCTTAAGCACTGAAGGCAACCAGTTTCTGCCCTCCATTACATCCAGATAAGCCTAGCTTATCTCCACCAATTTCCGGAATTTCACTTCCAGTTTATCCTGTAGCAACCAAAAAGAATTTGACAGATGCTTAGATGTGCACTATTAGACATCACACCAGTCTTGGGAAAGAACCTGAGATGTCAATTCCAAGTTGCTCAAAATCTAGGAAGCACACCACTTGTGTCTTGCGATTTTCACTTATGTGGGAAGACCACCCTCATTAAATGACAGAAAATTAACTGATCACACGTTCCCCTACTGTTCAACATATGCAAACCCCCAAATTGTTACAAACTGGTACAACAAGTTTTCAACAAAGTGTGTAAGATGGGTGAAGTTTTTAACTAATGTGCTCTGAATACTGACAGCTCTCACATATAAACAAACAGGCTAAACTGTCCCTTCTTTACACACCATAACCTGTGAATGCAAAACATATTTATCATAAAGATTATTTTGACCAGAAGCAATACTGAAGCAAAAGCATGCTCTCATTCATGCTCTCACACAAGCATCATTCAAGAGACCTGCTGGACACGTTTCCCTTGATTATCTCAGAGAATTAATGTTACCTATTTTTTGTATATCTATGTGTAAGTAATGGGAACATGGTCACAAACTGGCAGTGTCCTACAATTAATGTAAGGTCATGGAAAACCAATTCTTGACCCAACAGACCTCTTAACACTGCAGTAAAAATTTCAGTTTACTTTACCAGAACTCTTTCAGAAAGTGTACAGCAGCTAGTAGAGACATGGCAGCAGAATGCCTTCTAACCATTCTTTATCTTGAAACAAAGACCGGGACTGTTACAGTAACAGCTCCAGCTCAGCACTCAGCTATACCTGTTCAGCCTGACCTGAAGCTATGTGTGCCTATTCAATGCAGATTTGCCTTACTACACAAATACTCAGCCTTACAGACTTGTGCATTATACGGGTTTATATTTTGATCCCCAGGAACTACCAAAAAGAACTAGGAAAGAGAAGTTTCTCTTCAGGTATAGGCAAGAATTGCTGCTGTAATTCAGCACTGCACCAGAACACCTGGTGACTCAAGTTTTACTGACTTGTGAGGTTACAATATTGATTAACAGGGGACAAAGAAATAATAGGCTAACCTGATCACTGCAAAATCCAGAGCACAAGGAGTGTACAGTTCATGGTTTGATCACCACTGTTACAAGTGTGCAGTTTCCAGCAGAAGGACCTTGGTATTTGACACAGCCCGTACCAGGAAGAATAATTTCAACGTTCATAGAGACCTATCCTCAACAACTAGGACTGACACTGCAACCTACTGTTATACAGACTTACCCACTCTCCAAAGCAAACTGTAGTTTGTTCTGATCTAGACTATGAAAAAAAGCGGAGTGACAGACTTAAAGCTGTAATCACCACCCTCTATCATGCCGGAGGAGACACACGCTATCAAATACAGGGCAACAAAGAGTCTAAGGAAGTCAAAAGTCAACCCACGATGAATACACCGGCCGTGCCCACTTGGCAACAGAATCGCCGACAGCCGTACTGGGAACGAACAGCGCTCGCCCTCAGGATTCCTCGTTCGGCGCCCTGAGGCGTGCCTGTACAACACAGCCGCCGGAGCAGGCACGGCGACTCCAGTTAGGAAAGGGACAGGCCCCAGGCCGACTTCATCCAGGCGCAGGCCAATGCCCCCCACCGCAGCTCCCGGGTTCTGCGCAGCTCCAGCACCACCACGGCAAGACCTAGTCGGGCGGTGCCCCATCCCTGACAGGGCGGGCGACAGGGTGGGCCGCGCCTCGCCCTCCCCACGGCCGCTGAGTGCTGGAGAGAGGCTGCTTGACAGTGGCTGCTCCTCCGGGATGTAGCGCTGCCCTGAAGCTACTGAAGACCGGGAAAGGGCCACCGCCGCGACCCCGGCCCGCTCTTACCTCCTCCGCCTCCTTTCCCAAAGGAATGCCCATGGCCCGGAGGCCCGTCTGGAGCTCAGCAATATCGACCCTCCCGTCTTCATTGAGGTCCAGCTTCCTGAAGAGATTAGCGTACCGAGAGTCGCCATCCCTGCTCCCGTCGCAGGCGGCCGCCGGCAGAACGAAGCCTCGGAGGAGCTGGAACATGGCGGGGCTCTGCTCTACCGAGGTACTCGCCCCTCGGCTCCCTCGGGCTGGGCGCGGACGGGAGGCACCGCCTGTGCTGCCGCCAACGCCCGCAGCTGCCCGGGGAGGAGCCGGCCTCGGCCCGCCTCAGCGGCGAGGGAGGAGGAAGGAGAGCAGGGTCCGCCTTTAGGCTGTGCTGCTACTCAGCCGTGAGGAAGAGGTATGCAGTAGCTGCTGCCCCTTTCAATCCGCTCAGGCGTTCCTACCGAGTTGTAGCCAACAAAACGTTTCCAGTACAAGTACGGAAATATTAACAAGGCTGCAAGACACCCCAGCCTCGATGGTTTGGCTCAATATAGTCTGGGTTGAAGTCTGTGCTGAAAGTGCATGAAGGGCTTCTCGTCTAGGGATGATCTTTGAAAGAGCTTGGCTGGGTTGGCCTAAGAGACTAGAAAGAGGACACGTGTTACTATATACATAAATGTTTGAAATACTATTAAACAGTACATACAGCTATTACTTTAGTGCCAATTACATACAGGTTTGTGGACTGATTATCTGCTGCAATTTAACTGCAGTGTGAGTCAAAAGTAGTGTTTGATGAGGAATGATCGACCCAAGTAAGAAGTGTCATAAACAGAAGATCGAGATGAGTACTTCAACAGGATACTGACTTTTTTTTTTTTCTAAAATATTGGTAGTTGTCATAAACATTTATGAAAACTTTGTGCAAATAGTCCAAAATTCAAGGTGAAAGAGGAAAAGACGCACTTGTTCTTCCTGAAGCAACAAGGAAGAAAACCTTGTTTTGGCTTTCTTAAGCACACCCTCCGTAGCTGTAATTTTTTTAGCATATATGTTATACTGTTAGGAGTTGTGTAGAAAACATAGGCTACAGAAAACAGGTAATACAGCTTGGTGACAATTTCTGTTTGCAAATAGATTCAGCTTTGACCTGTGTGCATGGCAGGAGGCTGAAGGTACGGGTTGCATTTCTTTGGTCCAACTATTTATCCACAATGTGATGCACCAGTGAGACACATTTTCATAAAACTCTCCTAGATTTACAGAGATTCCCTGAAAGTTAACTAGCATAGAGCTGTGCAGGGGTGTAACTATCTGGCACCAATAAGGAAGGTGGGTATGAGTCTCAGGTTTTGTGCATTTGTTGATAAACTGCCTGATGTGTGCCTGTGAGGATGCCATTGCCCTTGTGTATTGATTGTGGGCGATTGAAGAGGCAGAAATTATAAGTTATGTAGCTTTTATAATTTCCAAAAAGCCCCACCCACAATCTGTGTGTAGATTAGTTTAAGTTTGGGTTCTAATTTGGTCAGGAAAAGTCTTCACAAGGATGCCTTTTCTTGTAATTCAGGAAAAATCAGGAAAATGGAAAGGTTTAGGCATGAAACAGCTTTGCCCTACTTACAGATGGGAGACTGTCTCTTTCACAGCACTGTCCAGAGTCCAGTGCCTGCCAGAGTCCAAGATCACTGTAGGCACACCTTTCACGAAGCCAGGATCGCGAAGCAAGACAGGGGAAGCCGGGGTGCTCTGCGGTGTTCCCACGAATGGCTGCAGTTTACCATTAGAGGCAGGTCCTGCAGCAAGAAGCCAGGATGCTCCTCAAGGTCCGGCTCGAAGTCCATGTGAGGTTCGTGTCTCCAGGTCCGGTGCAGGTCCGTTCAGGTCTGAGTGCAGCTCCCAGTGAAGGTCCTCGCAAGTCCTGCTCCAATCTGTCCAGCTGCCATATATATACTGAGGTGATTTGTTGCCTCCCTGTTCAAGCCCACAGAGGGTGGGAGAAGGCACTTGACACCTATTGTACTAAGCCTCCGGTGACAGAGGTGGGGAGGCGGGAAGACCGCTTCCTGCCCCATTCACACCTCTGGTGGGGCAGCGGACTGGGCATGTCCTGCCAAAGTTCACACCTCATTCAAACCTCCAGCGGGGCAGTGCCTTGCTCTGCCACACCTTGTCAAAAACATACAGCCATTATTTAGGCCTAATCAACCTACTGCAGTGATCTCCGAGACAGTGACTACAAACTCAATCCAGAGCTCATTTACATCTATCAGGAAATCTTTCTTACTATATTGAAGCTAACATTACCAACACTGTAATTTCTTCTACAAATTGTCTTACATGGCAGCTTTGGGCAAGTTATATGACAGCTTATATGGCAGCTTTTCTAGAGTTATTAAAAGTCCACCATCCTGGACTCTGATTTTTCCTGCACACTCATGAAAAACATCTGAGCTGAGAAATATCTTTGCCCAAGATATGCAACTAAAATGATGATTTGAAAAAAAATCTGTAAGATTTATATTATTTATGATAGGTACTATAAGGCTTTTTTATATCAGCACTGATTAGTACAAGAACATTGGTAAAGATATGCATTTAAGTTACTAAAGCACGTGCTTTTGATCAATATATGTGCAATAGATGTTTAAATTACATCAATACTGTCCCCTTAGAGGAAGTGCTATAAATACTACAAAACCTCAGAGGATGGAAGCAAACTTGATATATTTTATTAATAGACTAAAAGATAACTCAGCCAAATTGCTGGATTCAGTGTCTGCTCTAGATACTGTAGCTCTTTTTTTTTTTCTTATGAGCAAGGAAACACTTCATGATCATCTTAAAATTATGAAAATAGTCTACTGCATGAACCAAAAGTATTTTCTGGCTTAACTCCAGGGACTGCATTGAAGTTGAGTAATTTTTAAACAATGAGATCAAATCCAGTTCTGCTATACTGTTAAAAAATTATCTGTTATGTACATCCAGAAATTTTGTGCTACCTGAAGGAGCAATCTTCAGGACACACCTAGGAGGATACAATTAAACACCACAAAGGCAATAAATATTTAAAAGGCAATAGACAAATTTTAATGTTTTTTCTTGGGTTAGAGTAAAATGAATACTTGCTCCATTACATAGATGTGATTAGCTCAGTTTCAAACTATCATTATAAAGTCATTATTAACAATTAACATATTCATAAATCTTTCTATCATACAGTATCTGAAAGAGGCCTACAGGAAGGCTGGGGAGAGACTATTCACAAGGCCTTGTAATGACAGGATGAGGAGTAATGGGTTTAAACTGGAAGAGGAGCACCTCTCCTATGAGGACAGGCTACAAGAGTTGGGGCTCTGTAGCCTGGAGAAGAGAAGGCTTCAAGGAGACCTTGTAGTAGCCTTCCAGTATCTGAAGGGGGTCTACAGGAGGACTGAGGAGGGACTATGTACTAGGTCTTGTAACAACAACCAAGGGGTAATGGGTTTAAACTGGAAGAGGGAAGATTTAAACGAGATGTTAGGAGGAAGTTCTTTACAGTGAGGGTGGTGAGACACTGGAATGGGTTGCCCAGGGAGGTCGTGGCTGCTCGCTCCCTGGAGATGTTCAAGGCCAGGTTAGATGAGACCTTGAGTGACCTATTCTAATGGAAGGTGTCCCTGCCTATGGCAGGGGGTTGGAACTGGATGATCTTTGAGGTCACTTCCAATCTAAACCATTCTATAATAACATGCTGTGATAAAATCAGATTATTTTATTTTCACAGTTTTCTTCTTTTCTAGCACACTGCATTGCACTGGTTAATATGAAAAAGGTACTATGTCTTAATTCAGAAAGATTGCTACTGTTAAACAGGTAAGCAGAGTTACAAATTAAGAAATCATGATTTAATATTGTCAGTGGCAGTTAAGATAAGCATGTTCCAGCTGTATTCTGACTTTCCCTGTGACACATCACCATTCTGGAAGCCACAAATCACCTCATAGGATTGGGGCTGTTTACCTGAGCTTTATTTACAGTACAGCTTTAATAGCCAAGCCACACGAAAGCAGTGATTATTCAGAGGGTAATAGAGAGACTGCTTGTGTGGGTTTGAACTAGGCATGTAGGAACACATTTTGAGGACTGAGACTTCACCATGTATTAAAGCAGCATGAAAAGTGTCATGATTATAGACTGTATTTACCCACATTGCATTTAGCTCCCATGGAGATAGCTTTTAAATTTAGTTTCAGACATCCAAATTCATCTCCTTCACAACCAACACAGTGCATACAACTGGCAGTTGCCAAAAGCACTGATATGGGTATGGGTTGTAGCCCAGACCTTAGATCACATCAAGCGCTGTGACCCATCTGAAGCCAAGCCTAGGAAATGTTTCAAAAGTTTTTCTGGTGCCTTTATTCAGGAAAAACAAACAAAAGGACAACAGGTCAGAAATACAATTGCCGAGTGGAGAAATGGTGCTGCAAGGATTTAAAAAGCCAAATGGACCAACACAGGTCATATTAGTACTGTCTCAAACAATGACATGTACATTGATCCTCTGGAGGACTTAAAAGATGCTAGAGAACTGGGCTTTCCCAGATCATGGAATCACCTGCCCATAAATAAAGTTCCCTATTAACTCTTGCAATTTTATGATTGAAAACTCTCATTGTTTGGGTTGGAAGGTCAAGCAGCTTTTACATTATTTCTTTAATCCTAGTGTAACTGTGATATTCTGAAGAACACTGATTCTTCTTGAACCTTTGAGGCTTTGTACCTTTTTCAGTAACATCTAAACTCTTTAAAGATTTATGGAAATCTCCTGAAATACAACTCCAGTATTTTAAACTTGCAGGAGCTTTGACGACATTAGACTGATACATTACCCACACTGTTTATCCTTTTTTGAAAAACTACTCTCCTATTTTGAGAATCTTTTGATTAAAGAGTCTAAATATATTTGAAAATCTATACTTCTGACACTTTTGACTTTGACTCTTTCTGATCAATCAAGTTATACTCAATATAGAAGACCTTTTTCAAGTCAACATTTTCAGAATATAAATACAACCCCAGAACAGAGTTGGGCTTTTTTTCAGATACGGATTACATCTGAATCAAACCTCCTGAAGTAGCTGGGCAACCCCATCTTTCTTTAACACTTACTGTCTGTTTATGGTGTGGCACAGCAAGGGTCAGTTCTCACTGCATGCACAGGAAGCTGAGTGCAGCGTAAGGGGCTCACCAGTCAGCAGTCACCCTTCAGTAGCTGAACAAAGAGAGCAGATACCCACATCAACAAGTCAGGCCTGAGGTCCTGCTGGAAACACAACTTAGGGTCCAATTCAACAACAGCAGTCAGACACATCTACAACAAAATGAGAGCTCTGAGATGAACTTAAGAAGTCAGACTGCAGGTCCTCAACATGGGCCAAACAGGTCTACAGCAGTTGTTATACAATCACCCAACAAACCCACAGAAGTACAACAGAGGTCAAATAATAACCAAGAGCTCAGAGCTAAGCCTACATGAGTCTGCTCAGCTGGTGAGGGTGAGGACTAAGATGAGGTTGGTCAGGGTTGTCACTGCTTATTAGTGAATTCAGCATATAAATTCTTAAAAGCTTGCAAGTTCTGTTATGCAGAAGAGTTGCATGGGAAGGAGACCGTTTTGTAATAATCTATAGGTTTTAATAAGTCAGGACAGTTGCTGATTTGCTTCTCCTTTGGCTAACTGTAAATTTTTTTTTCCAGTATTATATAATAGCTGGACCGTTTGTATTTATCAAACTTGTAACAGATGATACAATCTGGTATGAGACCCTGCCTTTTCTCCTAGATCTTAATATAGGACCCTCCAGCCAAGTAATCTCTTCCATAAAACAGAAACATCTGTTTTTAATGAAACTCTGGAATTGGTTCTTTAACCTTAAAAGAAACTGAGTGTTTAAGCATGATTTGATATGAAGTAAATACTCCCTTTAATGCTGAAAACATTTTACTTCTTTTAGCAGAGAGTGGGGAAGTACAGTACCTGAAGGACTGCCTTGTATGATATATTGTAGGCTGCTGAAATCTGTTAAAGAGAGAAGGCTTTCAGAATTTAGAGCAGACGGAAGATGGATTCTCAAGGGGGAAATTTGTAGGTCAGGCCCGAATGCCTAGAGCTCATGTCAAAGATGTCTTTAATTCTGCTACATGCTTCCAGAGCCAGTGATTACTTGGCATTTGTAAGGAAGTTTTTCTTAGGAATACAAAACTTATAGTAGAGTCAAAACTACTCTTTGTCAGCTTTTTACTGGAAAGCTCTGTGTATAGATACCTTTGTGGTCTGACTGTTGTAGGACAGAAAAAGCAAGAGCATTTCTCTTCTTGGTACTCCATTGTTAAACTCTTTTTATTCTTTACTACTTTTTTTTTTTTTCCTTTTCCTTTCCTAGGACCCCATTACAGAACTGTGGTTATATGTGGCATGCTTGGCCACATACATAATTTGTGATGTCCGTGTTCATCTGGTGTGTACTCCATGGAGGAAAAAAAATATTTTGAGAAAGGGGCAGCAGCTGCTTTCACAGACAGCAGTGAGATTTCAGGAGCTTCAGCCTCATAGTGCATGCATGTTAAAAATTATTTTTCTTATGTGAATAAACGTAGTGTTGTGGGAAGACAGCTGTGTGTTATGGTTTTCTTACGCAATGCTCTGTGAGGAAACTGATCTGCTGATGGAGGTTACTCAGAGCTCGCTTTACTTTGTAGTGTTCTGGAATGGGGTTTTGAGACAAAGCTGTTCCCTGGAGAGCACATCGCGGTGCTGAACCGTACAAGCCACGGGGGTTGCATATATGCTCCTGTAATCAGCTGGGCTACAGGACTGGTTTAAATGTAAACACAGATCTGTACATTCCTCCTCTGCATACCGAAAGCATCTGTTGCTGGTATCAGACGTGGAGCTAGTTGTAAATACAGGCTGAACTGCTGAAACAGACCGTCACAATGTTTGAGTTACAGTACTGTTGACTTTTCGAGGTCTAAACGATCATTTCCTTTGGCAGTGTTCTCCCAAATAACATTTAACAGCCGCAGTGTTAGCACAACGGTAGGTTTCCCCCCACGGGACGCGCCCCGGTGCTCAGCTGGGGTCTCTGGGAGGCGGGAGGGCTGCCGGGCCGGATTGCACAATCTCTGTTCTGCCGGGGCCATCGCCACGGGCACCCTCCGCTGAGCGGGACAGCAACACGCCGGCTCGCCGTTATTCAACAGCCCTGCAACCGCACCGGACAACTCCTTCGTGAAACGACGCGTCGGTACCTTTCAAGAGAAGCTCCCGGGGCTCGACAGTGCCAGCGAGCAGCTCCGCGGCCGCACCCCGCCGGCAGCCGTTGCCGGCAGCGGGCGGAGCGGAGGCGGGCGGGTTTGAAAGGGAGGCGCCGGCTGCCATGTAAGCGCTGGCCGGGCGGCGCCGCGGCCGGTAAGGACTGAGCTCAGGGCGGCAGGCGCTACAGCACGGCCCGGCGGTGCTGCCCTCGCTCCGAGTATGGGAGCGGAGAGAGGGGGCCGGCGAGGAGCCGAGCTTCCGCGCGGCGCTGACAGGGTGTGGGGGCGACCCCCGGGGAGCCCCCGGCCCATGGCCTTCATCATGATGAAGAAGAAGAAGTTCAAATTCCGCGTGGAGCTGGAGCTGGACGAGCTCTCCTTCGTGCCTTTCGTCAACGGCATCCTCTTCTGCAAGGTGCGGCTGCTGGACGGGGGCAGCTTCAGCGGCGAGTCCTCCCGGTAGGTGCTTCCGACGTCCAAAGCCGAGTGGCCGCGCGGGTGCCCGCTTCCCTGCAGGCAGCCCCGGCCGTCGCCGCGCTTTTCCGACGTGCTTCGCTCGAATTCGCGTCTTGGCAGAGCCAGGGCGGCCGGTCGGCTCTGCAGCCCGCTTACCCGCTCCCTGCGTCCCCTCAGCAGCGACCCACAAGGGGGAGCTGGGGCTCAGCCGGCTCCAGCAGGGCAGCGGCCGTTGGTCAGGCGGGAGTTGGGGGCCCGGGGGAGGGTGCGGCAGCGCTGCTGCTCTCCGCGCTGGCAGCGGCCTCCGTGTTTGTGACGACTCCGGTCCCCCCAGTCTGGGCCATCGCTGGCGGCTGTAGGAGTGCTGTTCGCCTTTCCCCCCGAACGGACAGGGATGCTCCGAGCGCCTGTGGCACGTTTTGCTCTGGGCAGGCTGGGACCGTCTTGTCCCATCCATATTGCCAGCATCCGCTGCTGCAGAACAGATGTGGGAGCACTTGCGGACTCCTCGTCTGCGTGGCTGCTTGGAAGTCCTAACGCTTCAAATATTAAGGCTCTTAAACGCTGAATAACAGAGGAAATGAATCCGGGAGTGGATGAGAGCTGTCTTGGAGGTACTGGTTGCCTGTGCCGTAATTCCAAAAGCTGTAAAGCCTGCTCTGTGGGTAGCGAACGGGAGGGAAGGAAATTCTTGCCGTCTAGTCTAAAGTCAGAGCTGTCCCTATGGATGTGGGTTTGTGCGACCGTAGCGTTTCATTCTCTTGGACACTGGCTCACTGTACTTTGTTCTGTGGCTTATTTACATGGAGAGTTAACATCAACAGTGTCATGGAAAAGCCCTCTCGTTTCCTCCACGTATTCAGATCATACGCATTCATGCTTGATCTTGCAGTGCAACGGCAGACAGGTGTCTGTGTTTTTTTCATCTTTCGTACCTCAGCACTAGATCTGTCATCTGCTGTGAGGGTGGCTCCCCAATTTGCTGGTGGCAGTGAGTAAACAGTGCAAATGGGTTAGATTTTTCCAGGTACCAGGCAGAGGTAGAACCTTTTTGATAGAAAGGCTGGGCAGTGGCTCCAGATCTGAGGAGGAAAAGTACCCTTGCATTACACTTGTTCATATTATATGGATTATTAAATTAATATTGTTACAAATAAGGCTTTACTGGAAAAAAAATCTCTTAGAGAGAAATCACTAACAGATCTATGCATATTCAGTTATTTTATTAAAACACTGCTGTTGCAGAGTTTGCTAAATTATCTGCCTTTGATTCTGTAAATAGAATAAATCAAGGAGAATAAAGAGCATAAAGACAGAATTTGGCCTAAACCCTCCTTATTTAACTGCTCCATCATATTGGCTTCTATGACTGAAGATTAATTTTTCTTCTGTACAATTGGAGGGTCTTCAGCTCATCAGTGTTCTGTTCTCATTTAGTGTCTTTCTTACAGTGTTCTTCCTCAGTGACTTCTTAATGAGTAATAGATGATGATGACAATCATGATTTCAGGCATTACAGTGCCATTACTGTCATAATGCACCCTTTACTGCCCTGAAGCATTTTTTTACAGGCTGATAGACATCCTCTGGACAGTATCTCTATTTTAAATAAGTTGATTTCAGATAAACTGGTATTTTGGATACATAATGTTTCCTTCTTTACCTTGTTTATTTACAATGCTAAAAACCTGAAAGGAGGCATAGAGACATGTATTAGTATAAAACATGCATGATAGGAGGTAGCTGTGTATGTAGGAAGTATCAGTGGAAGTGTGAGTGCCAAACTGTTGGTATATTACAGCTGGAGTCAAAGAAGCTTTGAAATCCTTTTTTTTTTTTTTCCC
>VWZI01008847.1:77454-158594 GCA_013396835.1 Psilopogon haemacephalus | reverse complement strand
TTTTTTTCTTTTTTTTTTTCTTTCCCCCCCCCCTTTTTTTTTTTTTCTAATTGCCTGGGAATAAGGCTTAAAAACAAGAACAGGAGTTAAACATGCTGGGATAGCAAGGTCCCTATGAGGTTACCTGGTCTGAGTGTTGAGGTATGCTGGTAGAAAGGTAAATAATTCTTTAGCAGTGATTCTTCAGTACCAGTCTAGGGAGCGCCTTTGCTCTTGGTTTAAGAATTAATAGATTAATTTTCACAGTGGTGATTCAGCAAAGGTCTGGATAAATAAGGAAGAAATTAAGTTAACATCAGAGTGGCAGCATTTCAAAACTTTCAGTTATAAAATTCTTTTTAATGGCCATCATCACCTACTTGCATGACTTCGTTTCACTGTGAGCTGGCAGCCATATCCTTAAAATAGTGATCTTTCTAGTGTTTTTAAAAGGCTGAAGAAGGATGTTGTTTCAGAAAGTAATATACAAGCTCATTTCTAGTATCGTAGAATATAGGGGGAAACTGACTGCATCTTCTTAATGGCTTTTATTTTTGTTACTCACTGAGGTCACTCTTTATTTTTTGGTGGGAGGAGTTACTGAGATTGAAGCCCTCAAAGCTGGGACTGATACAAACCAATAATCTGTTGCCCTTTGCTTTAAAAGCAACAACCACCAAAAATCCTGCAGTCAACAGCCTATAAATCAGCCTAACATTATTAGCATTTTCTTTCTGAAGTTTATTCACTGAAGAATAAAAGGTCATAAGCCCACAAGCTGGCAGCAGTGGAATAAAGGTGTATATGTGGCAAGTTGTAATGAAAACGGATTCAGGTGATCATCTTTTCAGCCTTACATGAAACACGCTGTATGAATTATTAAAGCCCTGGTCCTGCAAGGATTGTGATTACCTACATCATCCCTCTGAACATTGAAGTAGGACAACAAGAAGACAGATAAAATTTTAAACTACTGATTTTTTAATTATTTTTTTAACTGCTCAGATCTTTACTGAGAGAGAAAGATTCAGGTAATATGTTATAAAGGTATGGTCCATGTTAGTTGGACTCTGACAAGAAGTCTATTGTAATGTTCTGGCAAATGCTCATGGGCCTGAAGCATGCAGAAGTTCTGTGACCAGCTCAAACCAGCTTCTCTAGTGCAGTAGATAGAGAATTGCTTTGTGTAGAAATAGCAATTGCTTAATTGTTCACACATCACTGTGGGGTTTTGTGCTTCTGTGTGTGTTTAGAACTCTCGTATGAAAATTTGTGTTTGATACTTACCTATGCGTATTTGACTACTGTAGGAAAATAAGATTCTGTATTATAATGCTAAATGTTTAATTACCTGATAAAGAATTGAACTTCTAAAAGTAATCTCTTACTGTCCAATAATATTTTGACACTGAACAGCCAAGTTGCAGCAGTGTCTAAGCTGAGGGAGAGTGCTGGAGTGTGTGTGCCCCTGGAGTTTCAGGGAGAATGAAAGTGTTATGAGCTTTGAGTTCGCCATATGGAAAGCCTTGGAAGAAATTGTGGAAGGGAGGAGGTTTTGTTTTGTCATTTAAATAAACTGCCAATCAGCTCTAAGGTGTAATTTCTGCCCTCCCCTTTTGACTTCTGGATCTTGTGGATACAAATTTTCAGATGTGGTAACAAAAGGTGGATTTTCAGCAAACAGGCTGTGGATGTATGCAAACTTATGCTAACAAACTGTATTTCTGTCTCCTCTTGGACCAGTTTTATTAGAATTCTCCCTCTGAAACTGGATACATTGTGCAGGTTTCAGGATGCTATCTATGTATCTACACACTGCTTGCTCATAAAATACTGTGCACATAATGTCTGTTGCACCATAAAAGGACAAAAAAATCCAGGGAAAAAATGACACATTAATATTTTTAACAGAAAAATACTCTTTTAAGGTATAGACTTGACTAAATATTAGGCATATTTAGTCAAGTCTAATGTGGATGTAAACATATTGAAAGTATAGGCTGTCTGCAACAGCCCTAATTTGAATAAGATGGATAAATAATAGATGGGCCTCTAGAGTAGACCAGTGCTAATAGGCTGAGTTGTTGCTCAAGCAGCAGCAGAACAGATGGGATATGAAATCAAAGAAGTTTTAGGAAGCAAAGGGTCTTATTTCTTGAGGGTGTACTTTCAACACTGTAGTCTGTAGATTTGGGCTACAGTAGCTGGAAGCCTGAAAACTTACATTTTTAGCTTGCTTTCCAAGTGTGAACCACACAAGGAAAATACTTCTTGAGTGGTGTGTTCTTATAACTGAAGCCTTCAGCTTGGTCGCACTCCCCTGCCTTTGCATCTGACACTAGGCTGCTGCTGTTTCTCTCCTCATCTTTTACAAAACAGCACTAACAATTAGGAAACTGGTTTTGATTGGTATCTGTGTGGCAGCTGAGAACTGTAACTTTTTCATCAAAACATTTTATTCTCCAACAGATTCCAGGGAAGTTTGTTGGGCTTTTTTTGTGTACAGTGTACTCTGAAGTCCTAAGAAGCATCTTGAAGATCTTGCATTACTTGCCTGACCATATTCTTAACCCTAATAGATGCAAGCCAAAGTATTTAACTGTCTTCTATGGAGACTGATTTCTTACCTTCCAGATAATGAATAATTCTTACTTCTAGTGATGCTTGGCTGCTTCCTTCTCCATTCCCTAAAACCATATGTGGTTTTTGCAACTCCTGCAAGTACATTTTCCACCTCATTGGACTCTTCAATTTGCTTTTTAACCATTGTTTTCCCTCTCACAGCTATTGTACATGAAAGGGAAAATTGATCCTTATCATAACAGAATTTAACCATCTAATTTTAAACAAAAAACATTTGGAAAGGAAAACATACTTGTCACATGAAAGTACTCATCTTCCTGTGTAAGTCCTGGAGATACTCTTCAGAGCTGGTATTGAGTAATGCTACTTCTAGTAACTTTTTCAGCTGTAACTAGGTTTGCATGTGGATAAACTAAACCAAAGTAAGTTATCAAATGTGGTGAGGCAAATTGGCAGTGGGATAAAAATCCTGCAATTCTGTAGCTTTTTTTTTTTTTTTTTCAGATTCCCAAGTGTCCACTTGGTATATTCTCAGCAGCTTCTAGGCCTTTTCCTTTTCTGTAGAAGAGAAGAGGTAAGAAGGGAAAGTTCTCTACACAAACACAATGAAACATGTTTAGTCAACAGATTTAGAGAATATGCTTGAGAAAGGTGAGGGAATCACAGAATCATTGAGGCTGGAAAAGACCTCTGAGATCATCAGATCCAGCCTATAACCTAACACCGCAACATCAGCTAAACCATGCCACCAAGTGCTACATCCAATCTTTTCTTAAAGACCTCCAGGGATGGTGACTACACCACCTCCCTAGGCAGTCCATTTCAATGCCTAATCACCCTTTCTGTGAGGAAGTGCTTCCTAATATCCAACCTAAACCTCTCCTGGTGCAGCTTCAGACCATGCCCTCTTTTCCTGTCACAAGTGATACAAGGATTGGTGTGGATATTTCAAATGAGGCTGAAGGGGAAGAAAACAAGGCTAAAATACTAACGGGAGACTTCATGTATAAAGGTGGAAGAGTGACAGTGAAAATAAGAAAGATAAAGACATCAAATATGTAAAAGAGATGGGAGGAAAATACTTAATGTATTAAAAAAAATAAATTAGCTTAAAGAGAGTCATCTTTAGACTACAGTAGGAGATAAAATTACTGTACAGCATGATAGCATTTTGCATGGCATCACAGAGGAGGTGGAGGAGGCCCCATACTAGAGACATTCAAGGTCAGACTTGATGGAGTTCTGTGCAATCTTATCTAGTTGGAGATGCCCCTGCTTATAGCAGGTGGGAGTGGACTAGGTGAGCTTCAGATGTGCCTTTCAACCCAATGCATTCTATGATTCCTTATGAAAACATCTCATTCTTGTAAAACTTTAAGATACAGCAACAACTAGTTTTTCAGGAAAAAAAATCCTGACAGGACATGTGTGACAGATATCTGTTAATGAGTAGAGGGTGAAGGGAAAAGATTTTATGCTTAATGTGTCTACCTTGTGCAGGAGACTAAGCCCTTTGGTTTAAAAGCACTGTCAATGCTGGTCTCTTCCACACCCCTTTCCCAACACCAGTACAGTATTTTGCTGTCATGAACTTGGTATTTGCAACCACCATAGCACCTGACTGCTTTCATATCTTCAGGACTATTTCTGTAAATGGAATAATTTAGGGTGGCAAGGAGTGTGAGAAATCATGTAGTATGGCTTCCTGCTCAAAGCAAAGGAAGCTCAGAGCTTTGGCCTATCAACTTTAGAAAATCATTAATAATATGGATGGCAGTATTGATAGACAACTTGCCCTTCTGTTTCACCACTTTTATTGTAATGGGTTCTTCCTTATTGTATGGGAATTTCTCTTGTTACTGCCTCTGCTCCTTTCCCTGCTGCCCCTAAGAAATGTCTGGCTCCTGCCTCTCTCTAATGCAACAGTGACAATGGAAGATAACAGTAAGCTCTTCCTTCACCTCTTTTTCAGATTGCAAAAATCCCATGCTCCCAAGTTGTCCTACCTCAGGTGCTTCATCTTTCTCATGCCTGACTCCATACCCCCATCCCACATCCTCTGGATTTGCTTAGTGTTTTACCAGTGATTAACTTCTACTAAGCCTGTCTCAAAGAGAGGCAGTGATGCAGACACAGCCTCATAAGCAGTCAGCAGAGTGTAACAATTGCTTCCTTTCAGCTGCTGGTTGCTGTCTCAATATTGTACTTTGCCCTTCACAGTGCTGATGCCTTTTTAGGTCTCTGCAATTGCTTGTCACCAGCAGTCTTTCATATGCAAAAGCATTCCAAAGTGGCTCTGTCTATATGCAGTAATCAGTTTATACATATTTTATGGGAAATACCTGACAGAAAATGTTGCTTGTTAAGAGATTTAACCTGTTTATTACCAGTAAAAATGTGGAATAGGAAATGAGTGCTCCATTCAAGTTTTGCATGTACTAAAATCAAGTTAAGAGGGGAGCTGTGCAGTGTGAACAGCTCTTCCTGGAAAGCCAGCTATCTGTTGGTTTGCTTAGCACTTAAATTTGTGAAACACTGAAGCTCTGTTTGTAAATGACTGGTTTGGTTTTGTTTGGTATTTTGCAATGCTTGGGAAAAATGTTGTTTTTGGAGGAATGTATCTTGTTGTATGCCTCAGGCACGAAGGAAACACTGAATATTAAAGGAAAAATGAACTCTGTTTCTTCCTGAACATAAAAAATAAATTCAAGCTTTGTATAAGTTTTACTGCAGTGTATATTTGGGAGATCTTTCCCTCAACTGTGTGACTCCACATTTTAAATCATAGAATCATAGAATGGTTTAGGTTGGAAGTGACCTCAAAAATCATCCAGTTCCAAACCCCCACCATAGGCAGGGATACCTCCCACTAGAATAGGTCACTCAAGGTCTCATCTAACCTAGCTTTGAACACCTCCAAGGAGGGAGCAGCCACAACCTCCCTGGGCAACCCATTCCAGTGTCTTACCACCCTCACTGTAAAGAACTTCCTCCTAACATCCCATTTAAATCTCCCCTCTTCCAGTTTAAACCCATTACCCCTTGGCTGTCATTACAAGACCTAGTAAATAGTCCCTCCTCAGTCCTCCTGTAGACCCCCTTCAGATACTGGAAGGCTACTACAAGGTCTCCTTGAAGCCTTCTCTTCTCCAGGCTACAGAGCCCCAACTCTTGTAGCCTGTCCTCATAGGAGAGGTGCTCCATCCCACTGATCATCTTCATGGCCCCCTGAACTCGCTCCAACAGCAATGTCCTTTTTGAGTTGGGGGCTCCAGAACTGTACACAGTAGATGAAAATAGATGCTGGTGTAGAGGTGTACAAAAGCGTGTTCTTCTCTTGCATACCAAACCATTATGTTTTCCCTGTTATGAGAGCTCTATATCCAGCAATACTTTCCTAGTACTAAAGATGACCTAGAAATACTACTGTAAAGTACTTGAACTACTTGAGGACACTGAAAATGCAGCTGATAAACTGTTGAGTTATAGACTAATGCCTTAATTCCTGTGTCAGGTGGGATTATAACATTGGTATTCGTTGTTAGGTGTCCTGGCTTTCTGCTAAAGAAAGCTGTTTGGTTTTACGTAAAATATATCTGAATGGGATAACCTTTCCATTTTAAAGATCGTTTCCTACACTAAACCCAATGCTGTGTTACTTCAATCCCCTGAACGCTGTATGAGAAGGACAGAGCTAGCTATATTAAGTTTATTCAGTCAAGGGCTGATCAAAGGAAGCTGTTAGGTGACCAAAATTCATATGCATGCCTACAAATAGGCACATGAAACAAAGGTAGGGGAGAGTGAGGACCTGTCATAGGAGCCATTGGCCCATCAAAGGTTCATCTACATAAGCTCAGAGACTCACATACAAGTGGGGAACTGAAATTATGGACTTGAACTAGAGGACACCCTGTCTGAGCCCCTCCCAGGGCTGTCCCAGGAGAGCCTCTAGTCCCATTGTCAAGACTGGAAGTCCATCTTGTTGACCTAACACTTACAGCATCATGTGAGCTAAAGGGAGCAGCTGCACAGCACTACATGTTATGGGATGCAAGGGAAGGGGCTCATGGGATGCTTAGGGGAGGAACTAGAAGAAGGGATAAAGTTGGGTGACTTGGGAAGGGACAAGTGTAGAAAAAATAGATAAGGGGATAAAAGGGCCAGCTGGGGATAAAAGGGCCAGTGGGGTATAAATAGCTTGCTGGTTGGTACAGTTGTCTGGCCATGCCCCGCTTCTAACTGATGCAGTCCATTGTATCTTGATATGAAGCTACATTCTTATATTTGCCTGACTGAAGGGCTCCTGGTTCAGTGTGTATGGGTAAGGGGAGTCAAGATGTGTGTCAGAGGGCTCAAGTGTCCCTGATACTGGGACACCCTGGGGGTCTGGGTGGATGAGAAGCTCAACATGAGCCTGCAGTGTGCACACGCGGCTCAGACAGCAACTGTGTCCTGGGCTGCATTAAGAGAGGCATTACCAGCAGGGCAAGGGAGGTGATTTTCCCCCTTTACTCTGCTCTTGTCAGACCCCACCTAGAGTACTGTGTGCAGTTCTGGAGCCCCCAGCACAAGAAGGACATGGAACTGTTGGAGAGAGTTCAGAGGAGGGCCACGAAGATGATCAGAGGGCTGGAGCACCTCTGCTATGAGGACAGGCTGAGAGAATTGGGGCTTTTCAGCCTGGAGAAGAGAAGGCTTCGGGGAGACCTTATAGCAGCCTACCAGTATCTGAGGGGGGCCTACAGGAGGGCTGGGGAGGGGCTGTTCACAAGGTCTTGTAATGACAGGACGAGGGGGAATGGGTTCAAACTGGTAGAGGGGAGATTTGAATGGGATGTTAGGAAGAAATTCTTCACAGTGAGGGTGGTGAGGCACTGGAACAGGTTGCCCAGGGAGGTTGTGGCTGCTCCCTCCCTGGATGTGTTCAAGGCCAGGCTCGATGAGGTCTTGAGCGACCTGATCTAGTGGGAGGTGTCCCTGCCTATGGTGGGGGGTTGGAACTGGATGATCTTTGAGGTCTCTTCCAACCTAGACCATTCTATGATTCTATGATACCAGCAACAGGAAGAGACCTCAGTGAGTGGACTTAAAGTGACAACTATGAGACTGGAACCATGGGTCGCAAGCGTCTATATGTCTGTTGTGCCAGCAACTGGCCTGGGATCATGGGCCAGAGCACCCATTTGTCTGAGTGCTAGCAGCTGGGGAGACCAGATGAGTGAAACCAAGTGCCAGATGCTCAGTTGGAACCAGTCATCAGAGCCCCATGTGCCTGTGGTGCCAGCACCTGAAGCCATTGCAGGTGTGCAAGTGTATAAAACACTGTCAGGGATCAAGCTGGACTGGTGGCTGTCATGCAGCCTGGGAGCCATGTGTACATGGGTCCTGTTCAGCCACAACAGGCAGTGGAATGAGACTGTGATGGCCTGTCTTTGTGAGGGTTGTGTGTGTGTGTGATCTGCATGGCTGTGACTCTGTGTTGTGTGTGGGTGCTTACTGGGAATACATCTTTAGCTTTGCTGTTGAATCTGGAGAGTGGAGCTGCAGCAGCCTCACATCTCTCAGGTTGTCTCATCAACATGATCTATTTTGCTCTAAAAGTAGCAAACCAGACTTAGTCAATATTGTAAAAGCTGCACCTGCTCAGAGATACAACTCTTCTGAAGGCATTTTAGTCAATATACTTTTGGAGTCAAAGAACCTGGTGACCAGTGATTCTAAAACAATTGCACTAGAAAATCTGTTAGTCATCCTCATAAAGCTAAATGTTATAATTAGCTGTCCAGAATAATTAAAATAAAAACTTGAATTAAAAATAATCTAATTAATGGAATACAGTATTTTGGTAAATGCCCACAAGGAGTTTTGACTTCTTTATTTCTAGGTCTCTCCTGGTAAAGCTTTTCCATCTGGCAAGAAGATATTTTTCCCATGACACTTAAGGTGTAGGTATTTGCTGAAACAAACCATTATTCATATCCTTTATCCCTGTGGAAATGAACAATTTGATGGTCATACACGTCTTCAACTTAAAAAAAAAAAAAAAGAGAGAGCCCATCACTTGCTAACAAATTAGGATGAGGAGTTGCCTGGATCAGGATTTGCTGTTTCTTTTGTGTTTGGCTTTCTTTTATGTTGATTTTCTCTTTTGTGGATAAGATGGAAAAAGACCAAGACTTATATTCATCATACTAAATGGCGATTGTGTACCTTACATAAAACACATTAAAAAAAAAATTGTCTACAGCTGAAATCTTCCATTAGGAATTTAGTCAATGTCAAATTGTCCCTCCTAAAGAAAAAAAGAAAAAAAGAAAAAAAAACACAACAAAAAAACCCCAAACCAATTTGTTAAACTGATGGCAATTCCATCGATACTTTGGAATCAATTTATCTCATAGTATCTGTCTGTTGTTAGGCCTTATTGGCAGCATTGGCTAAATGGCACCAAAGCACTACAACCTAGTATAGACTTGAATACATCCCAGTAACTAAGATGCATTTTGATTGATAAAACAACTGTTTTGCTTTGCATGTGGTGCAGTGACTGTGAGGCTCATAGGAAACTGACTCATAATGGAAAGCTTTCTCCAGCGTACCCTGTAGTATAGGCACAGTTGCCAAAAGTTATCTGGGTTCATTGCCATAGTAACCAATCAAAGCAAGTGTTTATTTTCTACAGACCTTGCACTTGATCTAAGAATCTTATAAACTTAGATATTACTCTTTAAAGTTAAATTATTTGATTCGTTGATGGGATTTTTTTTAGCACAAAGGGAACATCTTTGCTGGTGCTTTTCTTTACACAAAAATGGCCCTGACTAAAAATGTGTCAAGTGTTTCTTAAGAGAAATGTTAAGGGAGACGATTGGGTTGTTTGGATTTTTTTGCAGATTGTGTACAAATGTTTCAGATACCTTTGCTTAAAAACAAAAACCACAATGTGACAATGGTAGTTTGTGGACATTCTTATGAGGAAGGGGTATTCCTATTTTTATTTGATTATATTTTTACAAGAACTAGAGCATCAGTATCTATAACTTAGGCCTTTTGAAAGTACTTTTAACTTTCTTGTTTGTAAAATAAATTTAAAACCTCATAATCCTATTTAATGTTTAATAAATTACATGCCTGAATAAATCCTGACTTGTGATAAAAGTGGATTGAGTCTTCCAAAAGCATAGTGGGTTTGTACTGCCTCACTGAGTCAAACACTTAAGTATATACATTGGTATGTTGAAATAGATTCAAAACCCTTAAATGTTATAAGGACACTTAAGTTTGTCAAGCAGATGCAATTTACTTTTATCTTGTGTTTACAAGCAAAAATACATTTTGTGTTCTCTAAATTATCTCTTAGTGATGTGTGGAATACTATGTAACAACAACAGAAAGCTGCTTCAACTGTAGTGTGCTGTAGCGGTAGCAAGCTGTTCTGAGAAGCAGAAACAATCTGAACTCTAACATCCAATTGCACAAAGATTTTGGCACATGAGTTTGACTTCATGAGTTTAAAAACTGTTTCTGTAGGGAAAAGTATTATTACTTAACTGGAAATGTTAAATGTTTACAAGAACTTAAAATGGGGCATAGGAGGAGAAACGATTCTGTTGCTGGTGGTACCAAAGGTATCCTGAGTGATAAGGGAAGAGTAATGGCAACTGTCCTACTTGTATGATGAGCAGATGCTATAAGAAGGTATTTTCTGGCTTTCATGGATGACAAGTGAAGACCTTCAATCTTTTACCACTGTTTTATAGCCTTATAGTAAATGGCAGAAAATCCATGACATTGCTTTTAATTCCCCAAAGGCCATTTGAGTCTATTATTGGATGCATAGTAAAGTGCAACTGCAGGCTCTGTATGGATTCATGCCATAGCTGAGATACCTTGATCTGAGACTAGAGATAGAGCTTAAGTCAAAGAATTGCTAAGAGGTCTTGCTTTTTGGAACTTTATCAACATTTGTATAATTGCATGCATTTTAGTTTTTTTGGTTTTTTTTTTTTTTTCTGGTCAGATGTAACTTCAGTAAGTCTTTTGAGTCCAGTGAAGCAGACAACTGGTTACAACAATCACGTTGTTTAGGTAACCATTATCCATCTAATCTGGAAGGTTTTTTTGTTTGTTTTCTTTTTTAATTACATTGGTGTATTAAAACTGAGAGCCTTACACTGTGCTGGAACTACATATAAAATCTGAGTCAGGTGGTTTTTTGTCTATGAGTTTGGGTATTTTGGGGAAGAATACTACCAGTGTGGCAAAATTTGACATTTTCAGTGCAAGAAAATTGTGACCAACCATATCACTTAGTAAATCTATATTCAGTTCACCTTCCCACTCAATATCTAGTCTAACAAGCTCCTGAAAGTTAGCATAACTACCAGCAGGGTTGAGGGTGTGACAAAGTCTGTCTGTTGCTTCTGGTGCTCACTAGAAATAAAACTGATTCTTTTGTGGTGATGCTTATATTATCAAATTGATTTTCAATTATCTCTTTAATGTTGTATTTCACTTGATGATTTCTTGCTTAGGGCTGTTTCCAGTAGAGGATACAACTACTAGTAATTTGCTTTTTTAAAAATTCAGATTCTATTTCTGATTTACATAACTCATATACTGGCAGTTTGGGATTTAATTTTTCCCAAAGCACAGGGAAGCTGACAATACAAAGCATAACAGATAAAAGAGCCTGTTCCCTTTAGGTCACGTGTTTGAATATGACTCAGTGTTGTATCATCAGACCGTTAGTCTGTTGTGGTCATTGAGCTGACTCATTTTAGGCTAGTTTATTCCTACCCTAAGAAGTCACGATGCATGATGCCAGTAAGCACTGCAGCTAGCAATCTCACCAACAAAGCAAACTGGAGCTTGCCTTCCATCATTTCTGCACCAGTGATGGAATACTGACTACAGCTTGTGTGGAACCACAGAGTTCTACTTCTGTTGAAGATGTTAGACTGGATCTTCAATCAAAGCTGCTCTAAGAAGTTAATATAAAATAAAGCAATGTGTTTTAGGAAAAACTGATGAGAAAGAAAAGGACAAGTATTGTTTTAATATGTGAAGACTGTACTTGAATGAGTGGTAGAAAAAAAATAGCACAATTTCTCCATATTTAGTAACATGAGACTAGAAAAAAAGCTTCTGATCATTGAGTCAGGTCCCTCAGAATCAGTCTTTACATCCCCTGTTATTGACAAACTAGCCAACCTTGCCTTTAAATACGTTAAGATTAGGTTTGCCTCTAGTTCTCTTATTTGAAGACTCTTATAGAAGTTTGCTCTATGGTTTGAGACCTTGCAATCTGCAGTTTTAAATGAGTGTTGGGTTATGCCTTATTTTGGTCCTAACCACCTGTCATTAAATTTGAAGCTATGTGGTCTCCTAAGTGTTTGAATTACTTAGTTTATTTTTATTACACAGTTTATGTTCTTCTAAGATACAAGAGTTTTCCAGTTGTTCTCCCTGTACCTTTTCATTTTGGAGTCTGCTCAGATGGAGTTACACAGATAGAATAGTATGTTTAATTTCAGCCTTGTATAATAACATCTACAGCATACTGTCAGGTTGTAATCCTCCTGTCCCGAACAAATCTGTTCAGATACTGGTCATCTTATTTTGCTCTCAGATGCCTCCCAGCACACAGCCAAAATTCTTGTTTGCCCAAAGTGCATTAAATATAACTAGCTCTGCTTGTCTGATGCTTCCTTGCTCTGTATTGGACAACCGCCTGCTTAAACACATCACAAAGCTCATCAGCTTGGGAGACAGTGCCCAAAAGCTAATATTCAGAAAGACTTCACTCTCCTGAGGCTAACTGGAGAAATCACAGTCTTAACTCATTTGCAAAAATGGATGGCTGTTGAATTTTTCTGTGGGTTTAATGCTGTTTTCAGTGTTTGAAACAGCTACTGGCCTTGCTACCCAAAGATAAGGATGAAGGATGATCATTCAGGCCTTGAAAAATGAAGTGACCACTGAACAGTGGAACTACTGTTTGTTCCTGAATGATATGCAAGTGTCAGTAAGCATATGCTCTCTTTTTGTAGGGAGGTAGTACAAGCAAACTGTGTCCGCTGGAAGAAGAAGTTCTTGTTTACATGTAAAATCAGTGCCAGTGCCACAACAGGGATTCTGGATGCTTGCATTTGCAGAGTGTCTGTACGGAAGGTAAGTCAGGATTTTTCTGTTCTGTTTTCCCTGCTTTCACTTGTTCTGCTTTATTTTTTAAGTGCCTGATAAACTACATAAGGTGAATTTTAGCTGCATCCATGTCAGGTACTTTTCAAGTAAAAATTTTGTGGTAATATTATTAATCACCTTAGTTTGACTTAATTTTTTTTTTTTTGTTCATATAGACAAGAACACTTATTCCAGCAGGGCACCAAAGGAATTGTTCATCAGTGTTTATAGAGTTAGCCCTTGACAGATATTCTAACAAGCAGCAGTAAACTTAGAAGCCTTAAACTAACAGAGTTGTATGTGGCACTTCCTAGCTTTGAGGCTAGACTTTGCAAGACTCAACTGCTGGATAGCATCAGGCACTCAGACATCTCCCTCTGCAACATGACTACCTTCAGCTGGCCTGCACCAAAACCACAGTTAATAAAACAGTATTAATACTAAGTTCTAAATGACAACAGTACAGCCTAGCATATATGTGTTGAGCTATTTTAAATGAAGACTAGTTTCGTTTTTCTAAAAAAATAAAACAACCAACCCTTCCCCAGTCAGTATCTGTAATAGTTTTAATGGCATGACTTTTATTTCTTTTTTTTTCTAGGAGTTAAAAGGAGGAAGAGCATATGCAAAGGTAAATTGAGACGTGTCTAATTTTGCCCATGAATTAGCTTTTCTTTCTTATCCTTTTATGCCCTTTTAAAGTAATCCCAGAATAGTACTGAAACACCCAAAATTTTATTCTATGCATATTAGTGAAACAGTGGTATTGGAACTCTCAGTCAGTGTGTTCACTAAGTACATACCGGTACCACCAGAACATTTTTTTTTCATTCAATTTAGTATGCTGAAAGGGTTGATAAAAGTAAACCCTTCTGTATGTGTTTACTTTTAAAAATAATTTTAAACCCCTCTCCTTGTTATTTTTTTTTCTCTTGGAACTTTAATTAATAATCTGAAGATAGAGTTACGCAGAGTTTAACACTTGTTGTTTTTCTGCTCTTTGCAGGGCCACTCCTTTTAATGGGCATCCTCTTACATTTGAGAGAAATTTCTGTTGAGAGACACTCAATATTGTGCATGGAGAAAGTACCTTCATTTAGTAATGTACCTCCTACTAATTTTGTTGTCTCTTAACAGCTGGGATTTGCAGATCTAAACCTAGCAGAATTTGCTGGATCGGGGAATACCACTCGTCGCTGTTTACTGGAAGGTTACGATACCAAAAATACAAGACAGGATAACTCAATTCTCAAAGTAATTTGTTTTCTTTTTCAAACTTATAGAGCAGATAACAAGTGAAATTTAAAATATTTTAATGACATTTTAAATATATTTGCTGAACCTCTTCCTAGAAGGGAAACTATTAGCATAAAAACATCGGTGTTTTTTAGAGAGAATCACTTAAATCAAGCCAGTCAAAATTAGAATTTGTCTTACTCTTTGAAATGGAGATGGATAGCTGTAGAAAGTAAACTTTCAAAAAACATTCCTAACAGAAATTGAGAAATGGAATAGGGAAGCATGATGGAAAAGTTCACGTAAGTGCAGGGATTACAGCTTCAAGACTGGGCAACTTTTTGTATAGCTCTTCTAAAAGTGAATCTTAAGAGATTCACTGGCTTATTTATGTAAAAGCCAACTTCAACACCTCCGACTCCTTGAACTTTCCCTTTTCTATTTGATTAGTGGAACAACTTGGAAGCATTGTCAGGAAAAAATCAACTCTACTGTTCACTCCCATTAGTGCAGAAAGTTAAAACTGTATGAGCTGCATTAACCTGAAAACAACTACACACAGAATGTTACCAGTGAAATTAAAAAAAAAAAATCCTGACAAGGCACTGAGATTAGTTTCTTATGCTGTTGAGTGTAGCATTTAAGTATACCCTTTCTAATTTTTTTAAGGCTCTTGCAGACTTTTCAGAAGACTTCTGATTGATGGCTTGACCTAGCTAGGTAGCCTTCCAAATGCATTATTGTCCTATGACAGTACTTACCTTCTGTGGTTTCACTTTATCTCTAACATTAGCACAACCAGTTCCTAGTAGCTGTTTGCTAAACAGTCTCAGCAAAGAACATATTCGGCACCCACAGTTTTAAACAATATTGTGTTTTAAATTTCCTGTCCCTGTTTTTCCCGAAGCCATCTGAACTATTAATGATTCTAAGATTCTTCTTGATCTATGCATCTTGTGCAGAAACTTGTACATACAACTATGTTAATTTAAATGCCATTTGATGTTGTTTGTAAGTGTACTAAGAACAAAAGATGTAGTTATTTTGCATAAGTACGTTTACTTGCTATGTGATTATGGAATTTTTACTGAAATGTAAGATTTGTGGCAATTACAACTTAGTGACATGCCCATGTATCAACAATTCAATTTTTTTTTTCTTACATTGGGGTTTGTTTTCTTAATGTGCAGGTTTTAATCAACATGCAGCTCATGTCTGGAGACCCATGCTTTAAAACGTAAGCTTATAAAAATATCTGTGTGGGATACTGTTTTGGTCATATGTTCCATGTTCAGAACTACACTTCTAATGTGCATTTATAAAACTCTCCAGTCTGACAATATTTAAAAAATGGGGGACAAACAAATGGGGTGGTAGCTGCATAATGGAGAACATAATAAAAATACCAGTAGAAGTATGATAGTTCTCCTTGCTGTTACATACTTAGTATATTTTCAAGGAAAGAACATGAGCCTGTACATCAGTACTTTAAAAAATCAAAGAAAAACTTGACAGAAACTCTTCCTGCAGCAAGTTTATGTAAATATGGTATGGGGTGATCTGACAAATATTTGTGTTTAGAAAAATGTGCTGGTACATATTTTGTTGACAAATCTCAGATGATTTTAGAAGATTTTAAAACCCTAAACCACTAGAAGTGTGATGTGACTTAGTGCAAGAGAAAGCACTTAGAGATACCCACAATTATGCCAATTAGTAAAAGATGTAAAAGGTAACATCTGAAGGGGGGAGGTAGCTAGGAAAGTACGCTGCTGTATTTTCAGCATTCTTTGGCCTTACTGTTCTTAATCTGTAGTTAAAGAAACGCAGTACTTTTGCTAGAGCAAATTAGCTTCCATAACGAACCATGGAACAGAAAGATCATGTGCACCAGGGGAAAACGTAGTTAGGAGTAAGATGAAAGTGTTGCCTTCTCTTTAAACTAGTGAAACATTTTGAGGAGCTTAAGCTTAGTGGATACCTAAACTGAAACAGTGCAGCTGGCGAGTGTCCTGTTTCCAGACACCACCACTGTCTTTCTAACCATGACTTTATTATCTTGATCAAGATGAAGAACTCTCACATATCATTTGCATTATAAGAGAAAGACATTCATTTTATGCATAACCTTACAGATATGCACAGAATCTGCTTCCATGAATGCAGTGTGGGAAATTCCTCAATACTTGGCAAGATTCCTAATGCCAAGGCTTTTCTGTAGTTCAGAATGCTGGTAGACTGGGCTATTTGAAGAGTATGTGCTTGTCACTGTAATGACAATCTTTTCTACTCCTACACAACAGGAGATGGCAATTTTGGTTTAAACATGATCTAGACAACTTAGTCATATTTTACTTGTCACAAGGTGTCTGGAAGAGAGATGAATTAAATTATTCCTAAATTGTAATTTAACTTAAATTTTCTTTCTGTCCATTTAACTGACCTCATTGTTATACCAAAACTTGTAGGAGACAGAATGAAGATGAAAGGAGGCATTCTCTTACTGCAGCATGGATTAAGCTATGGAATGCTATGCTACTATACACTGTGAATACTACCAGCTCCTCAGAAAATAATTCAGACAAATTCCTGAATGCCAAATCATTGAGGACTATTAAGTATAAAACATCACATAAGGTTCAAGAAATACCTAACTTACAGATGACAAGATGCTGGAGGGATATTCAGAAGATACATTAACGTGTGTGCTATATTCTCTCAGCACCTGTTGTTGCTGGCAGAATCAGGATTCAAGGCTAGACAGGCATTTTCTCTGGGACATGTTGCTTTTCCAAGAATCCCCCAGAAGCCTGGAGGACTGAAGGCTGAGCAGATAGAGGAATTCTGTAAAATGTCCTTAAGCTAACAGCAAGGTTTTTTTTTTCCTTTTTGTCAGGGGACTAGGCAGCAGAAAACAAAACACAAACTTACCAGTCTAGTGAATTTAAGCCCAGTATGAATTACAGCAGCTTGCTGGAATAGATAAATGCATGATGATTAGTTTGGAGAGGTTACAGCAAAAGAATAGCAAATCTTAACCACCTTTTTCTCACAGGCCTCCTTCCACAGCAATGTCTATAGCAATTGCCGGAGAATCGGAATCTTTGCACGAAGACAGGAAAGGTGGAGAAAATTTAAAAGTAGTACATCTGGGCATAGCAGGTATAAAACAATGCTCTTAATTTCTCAGTTCTTTAATAATTGGCTTTGTAGCTTCAAGGAGATGTACAGAAAACTTCCAATCTTAGAGATGCTGAGACTTGACCCAAAAAAGGATTTTCTTTGATTATTTGTTGAGAAACTAAGATAACATCTGTGGAATCTCTCTTTTTACTTCTGTAAGTTTATATAATGAAAAGAAAGAAAATAAATTTGATAGTCTGCCTTCTTTTTAACATTTAAAATATTTAATTTTCTGTGTGACAAATTTCACCTGGGATTTATATTTTGACTGAGCATTTGATCTGGCTCTTAATTTTCAACTTATGACTCAGGGATATGCATAACTGAGTAAATCCTGAGTTGTAAAAGTTTGAAGTATTGTTTAAAATGGAAGTGGTTACTCTGAAATGTCATTAGTAAAAAAAAAAAAACCACAAAACCTGTAAACCACTTTACTGTAGCTTGAAATTTGGGGGGAGGTCTTGACTTTTTTTTTTTTGTTGTTGTTTTGATAAGGGAGGGTCTTTTTCATGAACTTCAGGCTCTTACATTATTAGTTTCCACCCTAAACTCAAGTTCAGTTATCTTAACTTTTTCAGCCAGAAAACACCATTCTGCTATGGTGGTACAGAAAGCATGGCAATCTCTTCCACATCACCAGTGTATAGGCAAATCTTTCTAACCTAGTGGTACTCTCTGTTTTACTAAGCCTGAAATGTATGATGATTGTTTTTTTTTTTTTTAACGAATGCATATACATTAAGGTTCAGACTATTTTTGCAGCATCTGAATCTTCAAAAAGAGTTTGTAGAAAACCACTGTCAAAACATCTGAGTCTAATCAAGTTTACAGGCAAAGTAATAACAAGGCTGGCTTTATCAAGAGTGTCTGACCTGCCCATGTTGCAGATATGCCATCAAAGAGTGCCTCGGTTCCAGATGAACTTGGTGCATGTGGGCATTCCAGAACATCAAGCTATGCAAGTCAGCAGTCAAAACTGTCAGGTAGCTGTAAAAAATGTTGTTGTGTGTTGTTGGGGTTTATTTACAAAATAAATATAATTTATATGTTTTGAAAAATGCTTTGAAATTCAAAGGCATTTCAGGTATGGGGAGGGTACTATTTTTTTCCACTTAGAAACACAATGTATTATCTGTTAAGATGTTAGACAGCTTTTTTCCCTTAGCTCCTTCCAAATGACATATATATGAATTATATTTTCACCTCTTCCATGTGTAAAAAGAAGTAACTTAAAACACAGACTTGGCTCTAAAAGCTGAAGGGGAAGTAATGACAAGGAGTCATTTATTAGGAAGCAAGTGTTATTTAGAACAAAAAGAAAACAGCATGTGCTAGAATTCCAAACCCAAAGTGACTTGCCCAGCTGGTGTGTGCACATTCATTCACAAAGCTTTCAAAGTCTCTGTAAGACAACAAAGTACAACTCTGCTTTTAGGCTGGTAACATGTAAGTCATGACCTTGGCTGTCAAGAGCATAGCCAACCTAGTTCTCCTGTACTTTCCCAACAGGATACAGCACATGTCACTCAAGATCATCCAGTCTATCTGAACTCTGCCACAGGAGGAACACCTCAGCAGGTAGTACCTCAACAGGAATTGGAAGCATTCTAGAGCCACGTCAAGAGACTGAGACAAGAGTAACTGAAGCTAGTATTGATACATCTGTTGAAGATGCAGCATCAGAAAAGCTTTGCAGGTACCCTTACCTTGAAAACCTTATCTAGCAGAAGGAAAACATATTTTCTGTATTGCTTCTAAATGCACTTTTTTGCAGACATCCTGTAAAGCAAGACTCTGTGGAGTCACAGCTGAAGAGGGTGGATGCTACCAGAGTCGATGCTGATGATGTAGTTGAAAATATACTGCAGAATCAAGACTTCAGTTTAGACTCAAGTGCAGAAGGTATGGAGATAAATAGGGAAGTCTAGGCAAAGTTGATATATATTACATGCCTTAGGAAAACCCACTCTCTTCATAGTCCCTCTTGCTTATAATCATAAGGACTGTGCATGTGGATCACTACATTTTCTGCTTCCTTCTGGTCCCCAGAAGTTGAAGATCTTTACGTGACTTGAGTGCCTTTCCCACAGAATTACTTTAAGCATGAGAAGAGGCAAACCTACAACAGAGATAGCTCCTCCAACCTATACCACATGAAGTTTGGTTCTTCATTACTACAAACATTACCATCTGAAAGTATGAGTTACAAAACTGGTAGCTTTAGGCTGCCTTCAACTTCAGATTAGGAAGCTAACATACGTTCATTTGCTTGCTTTTTAGAAGAAGGCTTAAGACTATTTGTGGGCCCTGGTGGAAGCACTTCTTTTGGCAACCATCATCTCCCTAACAGGTATGCAGTCTGTCAATATGTTATCCTAAACAAAAATGCATCTTACACAATAATTATTCTGTATCTTTATCTTTTGTGTCATTCAAAACCGCGAAAAGAACTAGATTGTCAGGTTTTAAAACAAAACATGTAGTTCCAAAATATACTTGATGTGTCAGTCATGAAAATTACAACTTTGTGAAGTTCTGAAGAGTCTCAGTTCCAAAGTCTTCAGATTTCAGTCTGAACACCAGAAACAAGCACTGATTTGAAGTATTAGCTCTACAGACTCAATAACTTTACTCTCTGGAGCTGAAAGGTAGTCTTCAGCGTTTTAAACATCTATATATTATCAAACTTCTATGTTTTCCTGATAACAAGCCTATTTTTCTTCAGACTTACTCCTAACTCTGTTTTCATATGCTACATTCTTCATCTTTAAATGGCTTGTTAATCTTTCAACTATTTGTAACTCTTGCAGTTGTTTTAGAACCAGTTTTTTTTTCTTCTCTAAACCCTTTTCAAATACCAGTCAGTGCTCTCAACCTGAATTCATGACTCTTCTCTGATGAGAAAACATTAAAATTAGATAAGAATATGCTCTAATGCCATGATTGTGCAGTCCAACAGAATTCCTAATAGCTTTCTTTATCTCAAGAAATCAGCATAGCATCCGTTTTTCAGAAAATTCAGTAACTGCTTCTGGAATTAGGCATCAAGGCAGCTAATAATGCGTTAGAAGTTGTAAAATGCATTTTACGCAAGCCAGCAATACTGATGGTTAGAAGATGAATCATTGGCTTCAGAAGCCGGGTATGCTAATTTCTCTCTAGGATAAAACACGTATTGTCACAGAGCACATTACAGTAGTATACAGAAATCTGTCCTGATTCACTTGCCAGAAGAGTCCAGGCAGAACATTACACTAAGGCAGAGCTTGCCCTATGGATTTTTTACCTAGTACTGCACTTTGCCAAGTAAAACACCCTACTTTGCTCATGTGGAGAGTGGGACAGTTGGGTTTACCATTTAGTGGGAACAAAAGACTGGAAGACATCATTCTTGGATCTTTAACATTAGAAGACTCTCATGTTTTTTTTAGATACATTTATTTATTTACGTACAAATGTATGTAAGAAGTATTAGCTCCATATGATACATCTGGGGTGGAAAGAGTACTCAAAAGGTACCCTTTAAGGAACATAACTGTAACCTACTGTTACAGAACCTACTCTTTAAGAAGCCTAACTGTGACTTCTTTCTCAGTAAAATCATTTAACATTCTTCTTTTTAACTGCAACACAAAATGTTTTAATGCACTGAACTGCAGGCTACTTAGTGTCATGGTAGTTATACACATTTTCTACCCTTTACATTTCAGCTGTTCTAGAATGAGTTGTTCAGTTGGGGAGGGGTATTTTTGTTGTGGGATTGTGTTTTCTTTCTGGGCTGGTGGTGTAGTGGGTTGTTATTTAAACCACAAACTTGTTGATCTGTGATGATTGCTATTTAGCCTTCATCTAAACTGGAACTGAACTAACTTCTTTGGAACATTCTTTCAGAGTAGGATCTGGAGCATATGAGCAGGTGGTGATAAAACGCTAGACTAGAATGACAGACGAGGAAAACCTGAAGCTCTGCTGTTGCTACTTCTGATTTTGTTTGCTCTGTTTCAAGAGTTGGGAAAGTTAAACTCTGTATGATCTCTTTTTTGGGGAAGTAAAGGAATGTCTCTTGCTCATAGAGCTTCATCTGTGGTATGAAGGCAATATTTAGCTATGTATACCTTGTGTGAGCACTTGAATTGTTTTTGTAAGCTCTACCTGACTTCAGTGGAAACATGTATTTTAAGTTGTATGAAACTTACTTAGAACGTGAAGAAGTGAGTCCTATTTCAGTATTTTATACATGAGATCACTTGTGATATACTTAGTTCCTAACTTCTTTTCTAAAGCTTCTGAAAGCTGGTCTTAAATGAACCTGAAGAAATCACTCAGTTTGATCCTGCCTGCCATTTTAGTCTTCCAAAAGCTAATTACTTTTATCAAGTCAAAATTGCTATCCAGTCAAAATTAAGGCCTCTACAAAACAGCCCAGCTCTGTTTATAACATATACAAAGCCTTTTCTTAAAGAGGACTGCACATAACAGTAGAAGTGAACTTCAAATGTGTTTAAAAAAACCCCTCCACAATACTAAATGGATCTAAACCAGCCAAAAATAAGTTATGCTAAACATAGATCAAGTCTAGAGGCTTAAATACATCACATAAAAATACTAAGGCACAGTGATATACTGTTACGAAAACTGACCCAGTTGTTAAATCTGGAGCTGAAAAGCTGTTTCCATAGGAACTCACTTCAATAATGCATGAACCTTGAGATTCAATGGGATGGTACTGTTTATAAACCCAGTCAGTAGTTTACTACCACTTAATTTTTTTCTTTTGCAGCTTGAACCTTCACAGCTGATTACTGCTTTGCTTATGTTTTAAACGTACAGGGAGATGAAGCTATTTAATAAGCAACTTCTGCTTTAAAACTAGGTAAACATCTATACTATTATCAGTATAACTTACTAAGAGAAGCACTTTATTGTAGATGTACTCTGCACTCTGAAAAAGTCTTACATGCAACAGATTTGTTGAACACTTCTTCCTTCACTGTCTATCCACTGTTACATTAAGGCCAATGTACTGTAATTCACAAGAGAAGCAATTTGCCTGACAGGCAAGAAAGATTAAAGATGTCTTAAAACTCTCTTCAAGAATTATGAAATAATCCATTTTCTAAAGGATGTATTAAGTGACACAGTTCTAATGTCAGGTCGGCTCTGCTATATGCAATCAAACTGCAAATTACCTTAATTTTGTTACAATTAGTTGCATTGTTTAACCCTAAGGCTTGGATTAATTAAAAACACAAATAATGTGGCCGCTTTTGAAAATACTTCACATTCAGCTCAGAGTGATGTCTGACACTTTTATTGAAGTGTAAGTAGTACTCACTTAATTACACTAGGAAAAGCAGGCTTTGTTTTCCATAAATCCATAGCAGAATTAAAACAAACTGCGTTTAAGAAAGTTTCCAATTTTAAAGCTCAAGTACTGTTACTGAATATAACATGAGCTGTTTCTCAGTTATTGTACTTTACTACTTTTATTTCCTACTGCTAATTATATAATAATACTAATTGTAATTATATAAAATGTCATTAGTTAAAGGGGCAAAATAATTAATACAAAGATTGTATTGTAGCTGCTATTAAGGGAAGTGTGGTATTAGCCATTTCTGTCCTTCACAGGAATTTTAAAAAGAAACCACATAAGTGCTAGGACCTTTGGAGGTTACTTCCAATCTAGATCATTCCGCGACTCTATATAACTGTCTCCCAAAACATGGCAGTTTCCTTCCTTTTTACAGAACTAATTTGTACAAAAGAAGTCCTACTACAAGCCAGATGATGCACAAAATCAAACTAAATTGGCTGCTTTCAGTATTTTTAAACACTGCTACACCTGTGGACAAATCTATTGAAAGCAGTAGTGGTTAGAAGGTAGCTTACTAAAGTTTGCTAGGAAAAACAGGCCTAGTTTGAGGAAAAGAGGCTTTTAAGAAACATTGTACAGCTTCTTCTGTAATTGTTAAAGAAGTTCCCATAGCCCAGATTTGTATTCTATGTAAAAAGAATAACACGGAGCTCTTATATCTTAACTGCCACAGAGCAGGTATTTTGTTCACTAGAAATCAATTCTTTTTTTGCCTGAGCAGGTGTTTAAAATAGAAGGGAAGTTTACATGGAAATCAAGCTTTTAATAAAACTGTATCCTAGTAATTTATTATTCTGTCTTGAGTTACAACACTTCTATTAAGTGATTCTCTAACTGTGTATATTTTAAGTCAAATATAACAGTATTTAGATGTAGTATTTTCTTTTTTGTAAACTTTTGGTATGAATACTGGAGACTCTCATAGTAAACTGTTTTATGTTGGTGGTTAGGGTTTGGGGGTTTTTTACTGTATTTAAATGCAAATCTCTGAGACAGTCAATAAATTTATGTTTTCAGTTTGGAATTTATTTCTAAACCGTTCTTGTTAACACACAGAACACACCATTTGCCAGCTATTACAAGGTAATTTTTTACTTGAACTGAACTGGGAAATTTGCAACCTAATTCTCTTCATCTTCATGTTCAGTATTTAACATCAGAGCATAACCATCACTGCTTAGTGTCACCTTGCCAGCAATAAGCTTGCAGAACTTCTCAAAAGTACCACAAAGTTGATTCACTTTGGGAAAAGAAAATACTGTTTTCAGAGGTATATAAACCACATTTCCCTTGACAAATGATTCCATGCTTTTTTCAACAGCCAGTCTTCTCATATATTTTGAAAAGCAAGGTTGGAGTTGTACTTTTCTCTCAGTAGTACTGTTGTTACACTCCTCACATTCTGACATTAAATGGTTCAGCAGACTTTGCTTAATGATTTGTGCTGTGAAAATAACTTCACCAACCAGAGTATTCTGCAGATATTTGTCATCTTTAAGACTTGGATACACCGCTTTGAAGACCTTTACAACATAAAAGAACACATAAAATTTTTATTGTTATCCTAGGTTCATATTTTTAACATCTGCTTGTCAAAAATAGGTAAAAATAATAGTTTTAGATGAGATCCTGGTTTGCTTATTACTTTAAACATTTTCAGATAAAATCAAAGTCCTGTTGTCCAAGTTTTCTGTTACGTGTTGCAACTACTATGGTAATTAGGCAAGCTGATAATAAAAACAAGTAAAATCAGGTTTAGCTACAAGCTATACTTGTAGATGAGGCAACATGAAGCTCTGCAATTAATTTTTAATAATGATTTACTCTCCATATTACTAATCATGACTTCCACAGTTACACAGATTCTAAACTGCTGACCCATCACCTGGCAGTCAAGACTGAAGCTGTGTCTATCGAACATTAAATATCCTCTCTCAGATGCAGAGAATGATGAACAAATGAACTGTGACATCAAAAATCTGTGAACTTGCAGTGTATTCTGCACTCCAGGGCAAACAAAGCAGCTGGGCAGGCAAACTCATTCCCACTCATTACCTAAGAAGTGCTTTGTATCAATACACTGAAGTTGAAATGTTGATTTATTCCCATAAATTAAAAAACATAATTAATGCAATTGCCCAGGATTCTTAAGAAACACACGAAATAACACTTTTTTAAACTGGAACAATATCAAAGCTCCTCCATAATAACCCTGTGGCAGAAGATAACCAAGGCAATTTCTAGTACATGACAGTCACCAAGATGCATTTGCAAGTTTGCTGAGCATTAAAGAGCATTTCACACTTCTATTAAGGGCAGTAAATGACAAAGGAGAGTATGTTAAAATACAATGATTATCCATATTGCTGTTTGGGAAAGAATCTCAAAGTTAAGGGCCTTTATGCAACTGGAAACACAGATCAAGGACATAAAATCTTTTGATCTGATGGTGCGTGTTCACTGGAGCGAAGACTGGATAGCAACAGCAGACCACAGCAAGAACACCCTGCACAGCCAGGACATAGGAAATGTTCATCTTTATTAATTTTCCTAAAGGAAGAAAGTAATACTTACTGTTTTGTAAACTGTTTCTCTGGACTTTTCGGACACTGCAAATCCACCAGTTTGAGGGTATTTTCTAACAAACACACCTATCTGGGTACAAAACCCAATGTTCTCCATTCCTCTTGGTGAGTGCCCTACACCAGTAAATTCCACTGAGTAATCATAGCGTCTAGCAGTCTCTAGAGCCCTAAGACAGACAAATTATTCAGATCATACTAGACATTTATCTTTCAATGTAATAAAGATATATTAGCAACCATCACAACTGTAAAACCCACAGAACAAGCTGAACTTACCTAAGAACAAAGAAACATTTCACCAGATCAGCATGTGTGAAAAATCTACTGACACCAAGCCACATGCACAAACCACTCTGAAAATGTATTTCCATTTGAGTGTTACTGCACACTCAAAGGTATGTTCATGATGTTCAGTCAACTCACCAGCTTTGAAACTGTGCTCTGTTCCACTCAAATTTGTGGTCTGGATGCCTGAATAATGTCACTCCTGGAAGCAATGTGTTAAATTCAACATTTGGAGTACTAATCACAACTATGCTTGGAGCCATGAAACCAAACACCACTTCAGGAAACTTCTTCAGTTCTGATTCTTCCAGGTGCTCTATTCTGTAAAGGAGAAGTTTATGCATGCCTTCACAAACTCCCTACTATATTGTAATCTTCTTAACCAGTCAGCAAACTTCAGGTTCCCTATCTGTACCTTGCAATTTCAAGCCTAGCTCTGCAATATTAGAACTAGCACTGTGGCTAAATGGCAGCTTAGGTTTTTCCCCCTCAGAACATTTGCTCTTACGTTTTCTATTTGTCCATCAATATCCTTTTTCCACTCTAAGCTAGCACCATTTTAATTTCTTGTATGAAAAAGTCAGAAGACACAACGTTCTGTAACTCTCCTGCTTGAAAGATTTAATCAAGTCTGTTTAGAGTACAGACAAAATTCCAAACTGAACCCTAATGAACTGACAACAAGGTAGTATGTTGGCCTAATACTCACAGTTCAATGCACGTTACCAAGTCAAAACCAATCATGCAGGGATCTTTATGAGCAACTGAACCATGGTACAAGGTAACTGTTAGTGATCTTTCAGTTGGTTCCAAATAATCAACAGGAAGAGGAGACAATATATGCCTAGGAAAGCATTAAGAAAAAGGTGTCATAGAAAAGACCTTAGGGCAAGATAAACTTGTGCATGGAACTGAGCTACCTAACACCCTACATCAAGGGTTGTAGAGCTCAGAAAAGGTTAAAAATTTTCAAGGAGAAAAAAAATCTCTAACACAAACACTTTTTATGACTATCTACACTGGGACAAAAAGAGCAGAGGAATTTATTCAGTAGTACTCTCAAGCCACTTGGAAAGTAGCTTCTAAATTCTGGTAGTAGCTCAACTCTAAACACACAGGAAGTCTGGCTTAGACATGCTATGCAGAGTTTTGGGGGAAGTTAGCAAGCAAGCATATTAACCTGTTTTTCCAAATAAGACTGAGAACTAAATATATTTAATTCTGAAATACTCCATCAGACAAAACACACATATTCATTGTCTTCCAATAAAGAAACTTCAGTTGTCTTCACCAGTCTGACCAATGCTTCAAAGGTCACAAACTTTTCACTCCAGGGCCTTCTAAGCCAGCTATAAAACATTGAGCTAGCCTTTCCATTTTGAAAAGATTAACAAGAATTAATTCCATACCATGGTGCTAAAAGACAGTTACATGCACATTTCAAAAAGATTAACTTTGCATACCGCAGTAATGTCATGTATGAGCACTAACAGATACTACTAGTACAACATATTAGTACCCTTACAGTATTTCTCAAAGGTACATATCTGGAGGACCACACCATGCCTTGGACCTTCACTACATTAGGTGAAGTTATGAGCATCTACAGCACAGCAGTCTCCAAAAAGCGGTGCAATGTAGATAATGACCAACAGATCACCAAGACTGTATTTTGCATTTACCCTTATTTTGAAATTCTTCACAAAAAATGATGCAACATGTCAACAGGTCAAACCAAATGAAACCCTTAAATTAACACAATGCAAGAGCTTACATTTTCTCTTTCATTACGCTTGCAGAGATATCTAGCCCAACTAACACTTCAATGCAACTGCAGAATTTCAGCATCCAGAGAAGTTTGCAGTCAGCACATCCTAAATCTGCTACCTGTAAATTAGACAGCATGTGTAAATGTGGCATATTTCCAAGTAATTTCAGAGGTTTTATTAAAAAGTCCCTATTTGCGTCAAAATAACTTTGTGAAATGCTTTATCATTACTCATAGCTAAAATTTACAGTTGCAAACAGGCTAGATGTGGATTTGGAGATTCTGTTTAGAAATGTATACGAAGATCCTACAAGATGTTTTCCATAGACGTTATCACAGCTATAAACAAGTAAACACCTCACTGGCTCTGAAGGAAGTCTTCCAGATAAAGGTGCATTCTCTCAAATAACAAGCATTAATTTTAAGTATTAAAGCTGTAGAAACTGTCATTTTCACCACTACTTTTCACTGTACTACTCTGCAACCAAAACACTGAGAACAGGCTCGCCAGCAACCAAGGTAGCAGCAAAAGATCCAGATAAAAAAGAAAATTCAGTGGGAAAGGCTAAGAATATTCAGATCACAACATCAGACATATAGTAGATACTTCTCTTAAGTAAGCTTAGGAGGTAGTTGTGTACACAAAACCAAACTCCACTCTTCTTTCTCAGGTTAAGGCAAGGCTTAAGCACACTGCTCACTTTAGTGTGAAAATCCTGAATAGTTTTTATATGCTTTAGCTCTGCCTTGTAGGCAATCAAAGCCAACACACACAGACACTGTTCCTGCATCACATCCTAAATAAGAAAATCCAAACTTTTAAATGCAGATGATATGCTCCTGGATGCATCTATTTAAAAGCTGATTACAATGCCATAACCTCATAGACCAGACTGGATTTTTATGTGTTTTTTTAATTTTATTTTTGGGAGAAGGTGCTGAGGAGAAAAATACATTAGAAAAAAACCCTACACAAAAATTTTCAAAATCAGTGTCAAAACAAGAGCTCTAATATACCGGGGGAAGAGGAACTAGAAGGGGGTTAGAAGACCTTAAGAAGGCAGAGAGTTAGCCTCAGATAATCCCACACTCATAATGTCACTTATCTGAGAACATCCATGTGAATGATGAGGTTAATACAATATTGTATACAAAACTAATAGCTCTAGAAACAAAAACCAAACAACAATGAAACCAACCTGAACCAAAATCCTCAGCATTACATTAAAACACAATATTGCCTCGTCTCCAAAACAGGCTTTAGCATTTTCCTTGTTTAGATTTTCACCTTTTCCCATCAATTAATTAATTTCCTCACTGAAAAAAAAAATGATTGTTAACTGTATGCCAAGCTGACTCAGTCTTAAGAATAGTTGGGTTTTTTTTTACAGAATAGAATCAGCCTACACCTCCCCCAGCATAACTTGAGACTCTGTCCCTTTGTTCAGTTGCCGGCTATCTGGGAGAAGAGACCAAACCCCACCTGGCTACAACCTCCCTTCAGGTAGCTGTAGACAAAAATGAGATCACCCCTGAGTCTCCTCCAGGCTAAACAACCCCAGCTCCCTCAGCCTCTCCTCATAGGGCTTGTGCTCCAGGCCCCTCAATAGCTTTGTTGCCCTTCTCTGGACACATTCCAGTACCTCAACATCTCTCTTGAGTTGAGGAGCCCAGAACTGGACAACGTACTCAAGGTGTGGCCTGACCAGTGCCAAGTACAGGGGAAAGATAACCTCCCTTGTCCTGCTGGCCACACTCTTCCTGATACAGGCCAGGATGACATTGGCTCTCCCGGCCACATAGCTGGCCATGAGTTCACCCTACTATCTACCCAGCACCTCTGCCTGGCTGCTGTTCAGCCACTCTGTCCTCAGCCTGTACAGCTGCCTACCATCTACAGCTGGCCATAAGTTCACCCTGCTATCTACCCAGCACCTCTGCCTGGTTTCTCTCCAGCCACTCTGTCCCCAGCTTGTAGCACTGCCTGGGGTTGTTGTGGACCAAGTGTAGAACCCTACACTCAGCCTTGTTAAATCTCATCCCACTGGCCTCTGCCCACCCATCCAGCCTGTCCAGGTCCCTCTGCAGGGCCCTCCTACCCTCCAACAGATCGACACCTGGTGCTAACTTGGTGTCATCTGCAAACATACTGATGATGGACTCAATTCCCTCATCCAGGTAATCTATAAAGATATTGAACAGGTTGTGCCCAGCACTGATCCCTGAGGCACACCACTAGTGAGTGGTCGCCAACTGGATGTGGCACCATTCACCACCACTCTCTGGGCCCAGCCCTCCAGCCTCTTCTTGACCATTTCAAAGTCACGAGCTGCCAGCTTTGCCAGGTGCTTGTTGTGGCAGATGGTGTCAAAGCCTTTGCTGAAGTCCAGGTAGACTACATCCACAGCCTTCCCCGCATTCATCAGGCAGGTAGGACCTGCCCTTCCTAAACCCATGCTGGCTAGGCCTGATCCCCTGGCCATCCTGTAGGTGCTGATTGCACTCAAGATGACCTGTTCCATAACCTTGCCTGGCACTGAGGTCAGGCTGACAAGTCTGTAATTTACTCGTTCCTCCTTCTGGCCCTTCTTGTAGATGGGCATCATACTGGCCAGCTTCCAGTCTTCAGGGACCTCTCCAGTGAGCCAGGACTCTTCATAGATGATAGAGAACAGCTTGGCCAGCTCATCTGCCAGCTCTCTCATCATCCTAGGATGGATCCCATCTGGTCCCATAGACTTGTGAGGATCCAAGTGGCTTAACAGGTCCCTTACTGCTTCCTCCTGGGTTACAGGGGGACTACAGTGGTCCCTGGCTCCATCTGTCTGTTTGGGAGGCCAGTTGTCCTGAAGACAACCTGTCCCACTATTGAAGATCGAGGCAAAGAAGGTGTTGAGTACCTCTGTCTTTTCCTTATCTTTTGTTACTATATTCCCCTCTGCATCCAGTAAAGAGTGAAGGTTGTCCTTGCCCCCTCTTTTGCCATTTAAATATTTATAGAAACATTTTCTGATCCCCTTTACAGCAGTGGCCAGTCTAAATTCTAAGTGAGCTTTTGCCTTTCCAATTTTTTTCCTACAATACCTAGCCACATCCTTTAACTCTTCCTGGGATACCTCCCCTTTTTTCCAAAGATGATATGCCCTCTTTTTTCTAATTCCTTTAGAAGCTCCTGCTCACCCAGTCCGGTTGTCTTCCCTGTCAGTTAGCCTTCTGGCACATTGGGACAGCCCATTCCTGTGCCTTCAAGAGTTCTTTTTTGAAGTAGGTCCAGCCTCCTTGGACCCCTTTGTTTTTAATGGTTGTTTCCAAAGGAACTTTCCAAGTTAGTTCCTTAAATAAGCCGAAGCCTGCCCTTTGGAAGTCCAGTGTGGAGGTTTTGTTGATGTTATAAATATTCAAGTTTAATTTGCAGAAATATGAAAATATCCAACGTTATTAACGCAAATATCTGCAAACAAGAACAACAAACTATTTACTACTTATTAAAGGTTCTAATACCCAGTCATTTACACTAAACGTACCACAGAGATCTTTCTAAAGCAATTTAGGGAAGGGGGAAAGAAATTTAAATATCTATACGCTACATACAATTCAGATCAGAGGGCAAAGAGCAGGAATTGCTGCTGCCAGCCACAAGATGGATTCGAACAGGGTATTGGCGGAGACTCCAATAAATTAGTAGCCAAATTTACTCACAAAGTAATATCTGATCAGTCTGAGATGCTGTGTCGAGGTAATAATTAAAGAAATTATAATCCCAAATTGTGTTTTCAGTACAACCACGATGCAAAGAGGGTAGCAGGAGTCGAGTATGCTGCCAAAACCGAAAATAAAAGGTGGGAGCGATGTGTCCTCGGGCCGTTAGTCGGCAACCTATGACCAGCGTGCAGGCGGAGGAGCCCGAAAGCAAGTGAGTGAGGCCCTCCCAGAGCCGAACCCCTTCAATCGCCCGTCCAGACAAAACAGAACACTGGCAGAAATTTGAAACCTAGCCAATCAAACAGGGCACTAGCGTCGCGAAAAAGTCTGGGACTGTTTTGCCCCAGCAGCACAGTTCTCCACTACTATTGTTCGATAATTAGGTCAACAGGTAATCTACACATTTCCCATCTTCCCAAGGCATCTTCTGTCACTTTTTTTTTTTTTTTTTTAATGTAATGTAGAAAGATAAAGCATACTCACCTTCTTAGGTCTGTATTTCTCCACTAAATCTTTGATGAACTGGTAGCGTTGTTTAGATAAAGGTGGTGTAAATTTGATCATTTCTTTAGATTGTTCTTCTTGAAAGTTCTTATCCATAATATGTTGCTAAATACAAAAAAGTAACTCTTATTTTCTTAAGTACTTTATGTTTCTTAAGTACTTTATAACATGTCAAGTTTGCTGATTTCAGTGGTGTTCAGTTCACAAGCAACGGTAGACCTTACCCAGAAAATTACAAAAACATAGGCATTATCAAAACAAGGCACTAGTGGCTCTCTCCATATGTAGTGATAAAAATAAACTTTTGGTAAACAATTATAAACTGTACAAAATAATTATAAAATAAGTTTCATTCTTTGTCACTCTCCACATACATAGTATGTGGCACACCTACATAGTATTTATAAAACTGCTACGTAACTAATCTTCAGCTTTTCTGGCAAGAGCAGAAAAGTAATTTCTCACTCAGGTACCTGCTTTCTTGTCTCTCTCATCATTTGTTTTACCTTACTATTCAGATGATTTGTGTATATGTAACCCAATACAATTTTTAAATTGTTAACAACCAGCAGATAGTATATGCTCTTGGGTGAAATGCTCTGCAAGGCTTTAGTTTTAGGTAGAAGCGGTACCTTGTTAATAGTGCCTACTTTTAAGCAAATTAACGTAACTCAGCACAGTATTGGAGTCATAACCACTAGCCCATTTCCAGCTCTCACACTTTATAACTCCATTTTAGCACACATAAGTATTTCACAAGAAATAGCGTCGCCAAAGCCATACACGGCAATCGTGAAGGAAGGTGGTCCTGTAGGCAGGTGGCTTTCCACAGCCGGCCCAGAGACGCGGCTGCAGCCCAGGGCTCACCAACAGTTCTAACGGGCACCAATCAAAACAAATGGCCTCAGCCTACTGACAACTGCCTCCTAAGCTCTTTTATACTTGAGTATAAATAGGTGTTTCTATATGTATGTATAAACGCGAGTAACAGGCTCAGTGTTCAGGCCAGTCATCCACCCCTGAGGACGGAAACGAGCCCACATGCACCCACCACCAGAGCCCCACACGCACCCGGCCCTCAGGCAGCGCCTCAGGCAGCGCCTCAGGCAGCGCCTCAGGCAGCGCCCCAAGCGCTCCCCAGGCTCCGCAACGGGCAGCCCGCACCTGCCTCAGCTCTCGGCTATCCTATAAGACGCCGCCTCAGCCCCACTGCGTCAGCCCAGCCCCAGACCATCACAAGCGCTAAGTTTTCCCCAAGCTCCTCCCTCCTGGGCCGTCGACAACCATTTCCTCAAGCCCCTGCCTTTCGCCTTTCCCGGGTCCTTGGTCTGCTCCGCTCCGCTCTGCCCTGCCCTGCCCTGCCCTGCCCTGCCCTGCCCTTTCCCCCGCGTGCTCACCCGTTCTCTCCCTACCGCTGACTTTCCGCCTTGCGCAAGCCACCCTCTCCCCTGGGGGATAAAACGGGCGAGGGGACCAGGACCCGCCCGGCGTGCTGCAGAAGGAAGAGGTGCCGTGGCCCTCCCGCGCTAGGCTGGCACTTGTGCGCGCCTACAGCCAAGCCCAGTCTGCCCCGTGGGCGTGGGGAGCAACGGGAAACTGAGGCCCGATTTGTCTGCTAAAGGGCAGGCTGCACGGAGAAAGTCAAAAGGAAATCATGTCTCCAATTTTCCGTCACTTTGTCTGTTCACAAGAACATAAAGTATTCTGCTAGCCACAGGCTGGGGCTGCTATATGCAAAGCATAGCATATATCCTATAGGACCTGATAGGTGTTTGGGGTTTTTTTTCAGGTATTTCAAGTTACAAGGATGGTTCCATCCTGTTTGGTTTGATCTTACTTGCTTTTCAGGTTTTTCAACAGAATGGCAATTAGTTTTCCTTTTTATTAATTTTGGTGTATGAGTAGTAGACATAGGAGCTGTCTACAATTTTCCACTTTCTTCTGTTACAACAGTGAAGCGCTAACAATGCTGCATGCAAGTAAGGCAGCCTGACAGTTGCTATTTTAATCAGAGTTTGAGTTGCAAATGGGCTTTAAGTAAGTGTTGTAATACCACTTGTTATAAATTCTCCAGGTCCAATCAAATCTAAATCAAATTTATTAGAAAGTTAGTATATAAAAGGCAAGCAAGCAGCACTGGGTGTGCCAGGGAGTCTCTGCTTCACCAACAATGCATCCCGCTACAAGTTTACTTTTGGTTTATATGTGCTGGTCTAATACATATGTATAAGCTATTCTAAGAAAAGGTGGGTTTATTATAATTACTTATGGGAATAGGTGGAGTGCTTCTACACATGCCCCATGCTTTCTTAGGGTCTTCATTTTCACCCCTTTGGTGGTCTTTGGGAGGAAGATAGTAGTCTTCCTCAGGTGAAATCTGAATGAACTTCTTTGGGGCGCATGCATGGGTTTTACTTACTTTATTGGTTAACAGCAAGCCGGTTCCAGTGAGTTCTAGCCTATAGTTTGTCAGGTGTTTTACACAAGATATTAGGTATCTGCATTATCTTTAACCACAACCTCCTATCTTTCAGTTCCATGCCTTATTTGGTCCCATTCTAGTTTCATTACACATGGTGTGCAAGGATGGTAAAACTTATTCTTTGTACTCATCCTCTAGTATTGATCCATATTTATACAAATCATAATGGTATATCTCACACACCAATCTTTACTTACATCAGAAATTTATTTTAAGGGATATATTACACTTGGTAAATTATTTTTGTAGGATTTTTTTCCTCAACATTTAAAGACCCATATAACCCAATTTGGCCATGCATAGAAATTATGTACAAGGAATGGCTTCCATTAAATTCCTTTCACTAGTCCAGTAAATCAGTTATTACTTAACTAGGTTTTTGCTTATTAGAGAAATAAAATACACTGTAATTAAAATAAGGGCTTAAATTCTTTGTGCAAAACAAAAAAAGGGGAGGTATCCCAGGAAGAGTTTAAGGATGTGGCTAGGTCTTCTAGGAAAAAAACATACAGAAGCAGAAGCCCACTTAGGGCTGTGTAGGGTTCTACACTTTGTCCACAACAACCCCAGGCAGTGCTACAGGCTGGGGACAGAGTGGCTGGAGAGAAACCAGGCAGAGGTGCTGGGTAGATAGTAGGGTGAATTCATGGCCCGCTGTAGATAGTAGGCAGCTGTACAGGCTGAGGACAGAGTGGCTGAACAGCAGCCAGGCAGAGGTGCTGGGTAGATAGTAGGGTGAACTCATGGCCAGCTATGTGGCCAGGAGAGCCAATGTCATCTTGGCCTGTATCAGGAAGAGTGTGGCCAACAGGACAAGGGAGGTTATCTTTCCCCTGTACTTGGCACTGGTCGTACCTTGAGTACGTTGTCCAGTTCTGGGCTCCTCAACTCAAGAGAGATGTTGAGGTACTGGAATGTGCCCAGAGAAAGGCAACAAAGCTATTGAGGGGCCTGGAGCACAAGCCCTATGAAGAGAGGCAGAGGGAGCTGGGTTTGTTTAGCCTGGAGAAGAGGAGGCTCAGAGGTGACATAATTTTTGTCTACAGCTACCTAAAGGGAGGTTGTAGCCAGGTGGGAGTTGGTCTCTTCTGCCAGGCAACCAGCAACAGAATGAGGGGACCCATTCTCAAGTTGTTCTAGGGGAGGTATAGGCTGGATAATAGGAGGAAGTTCCTCAGAGAGAGAGTGATTTGCCATTGGAATGGGCTGCCCTGGTTAGGTGGCTGAGTCACCATCCCTGGAGGTGTTCAAGAAAAGACTGTATGGGGCACTTGGTGCCATGGTCTAGTTGACTGGATAGGGCTGGGTGGTAAGTTGGGCTGGATGTTCTTGGAGGTCTCTTCCAACCTGGCTGATTCTATGATTCTAACAGAACAGGTTGGAGAGTCTTACTTTAAGCTTTTTAGTTCTTTTTGGCTATTGAGTCATTGTTTAACCTTCAACTATCATTTAATAGCTATGTTTCAATTAGACAAACTGCGCAGAGATGTTGTAAAGTTTATCAGCTTAAAATGCTATAGATTCTGAAATCCCATAAAATTGTTTTGTGAACATCTTTGGAAATCAGCTGACATGGAGGTCAAATGGCAGCTAGTGAAGTTATTCCTAGAAAAGGAGGGCAAAGAGCCTAGACAGCAGAATGGGCAGTTTGGACAAACTTTCAGGGCCCTGATAAGAACTTTCCTACTATAGCAGCAGTAAAGAGCCAGAATAACAAAAGAAGTCTGCAGTCATTTTGGTGGAACTTAAGTTACTTTTTTGCACAGTCATATGACGTTTACATTGTCTTGGCAATTCTAAATCATGCATTGAGTCGCCCTTTTGTACTTATGGTTAAAATTTGACATGAAGTACTTGCTTTCCAAAAAAAGCATGCAATTGAAAACCCCTTGAAAACTTTCGAAAGGATTATATGTAACTTGACAATTTCAATTAATTTATCATATGTATTTCAGGAAAAAAATGGAGGATTGTATCTTTTCTCAGTTTCCTGAAAGTATTTAAATAAGAGACTTACATTCTTAATTCCAGGTGTCTTCAAATACATTAACCTATTTCTGATTGTTCTGAGTCTGCATTACTTTGATAGTAATTTCTACTCATTTCATAAAGAGTTGTTCAGCTTGTATTTAGCAGCAGGAAGTAGTTACTATTGTCTTGGTGTCTGACAGCACTCAGAAGCTGCTCAGCCATTGCCGGGTCCTGGTTGGAGATGCAGGCCTCATCACATGAAAGTTTCAATAGGCTTTGATGTGTCCTGGCTGTGCAGCCATCAAAAGACACACTTCTCTGCCCAAGACTACTGCACTCCGACCAATTCTGTCGTTATTCATTATCTTCTCCGTTAAAGCGCATCCAGGAACAGGCGCTGCTAACGGCCCTGCTCTTGCTGTACTGTGACCAAATTATCAACGCCGGAGGTGACCGATAGGGCCGATTTCCTAATTTATCAAATCGCTGGTTCAGCGCCTCATGTTAGGGTGCTAGCTCCATCCCTGCTCACCGCACGGCTCGCTTTGCCCGGCGGAATCTCCTGGCTCGGAGGGCCTGCGGCCTAGCGCCACCTAGCTCCAGGATGCCCCGCAGCTGAGTCTCAGACGAGAGATAACACGACTGCCATGGCTCTAGAAGTGATAGAGAAAAGCTAGCAGCCGGGCGGCTTTCCCTCCCTCTGACTGCGTAATTCGGTCGGCTGAGGGGAATAACGATACAGCCAGCCCCCGAAAAGAAGCCGAACGGCAGGCGAAAAGGCCCCACGCTCCGCTGTCGCGCTTTCTCGCGAGGTTTGCGCAGTTCGGTCCCGGAACGTACTGGCGTCACTTCCGCACAGTCCGCCATCTTGTCAGAGGTTGGCGGAGCAGAGCCCGGCCCGGCAGCCCGCGCTCTGGTGTGGCGCGGCCGTTCGTCCGCCTCGCAGGCCGCGTGCCATCGCCCCGCTCCGGGCACCGAGCCACCATGGCCAACAACAGCCCCGCCGTCGGCGCCGGTAATTGCCAGGGGCAGCAGGCGGCCCAGCACCAACCTGGTGCCGTACCGCCGACCCAGCAGCAGCTGCAGAGCGGAGCCCCCAAGCCGGCGGCCTCAGGGAAGCAGGGCAACGTGCTGCCGCTGTGGGGAAATGAGAAGACCATGAACCTGAACCCCATGATCCTGACCAATATCCTCTCGTCGCCCTACTTCAAGGTGCAGCTCTATGAGCTCAAGACTTACCATGAAGTAGTGGATGAGATCTACTTCAAGGTGAGCCTGCGGGCCGCGCCCAAGGCGCCGCGGTCTCGGACTCACAGGGGTTATGATGGCGCCTGCCCCGGGCCTCCCTGTGGCAGAGGTTTGTGAAGGGGAGAGGCTTTGATTGCGGCCTAGCGGATGCTTGTTCTTGCCTTTGTACCAATTATTTTGCAGTAAGAGAAGGGAGCAGGTTTCTTTTATTGCTTAAATGGGGGAGTCTGAGATGTTGCTTGCTTTCCCTTACAAAAGAAGGGTGTTTAGTGTCAGATTTGGAATTACGCTATTGCAAGTTATTTTTTAAGTGGGCAGCGTGAGCCAGGGCGGTGGGGATGAAATGGCCGTCTAAGGACTGCATTCTCTGTCGGAGACAGCGGAGGGTATACCCCTTCTGCACGCCAGTTGTAGAGACAAGCGCTGCCAGCAGCCTAGGAGCTGCCAACACAACGGCAGAAAGGTTTGGCGTTGACTGTAGGTGGTTTCAACTGGAGTTTGCATGCAGCCTTCTTCCACAGCTAAGAGACCAGAATCTCTTCCCCCCTCCCTCCCCAGGCGCCGCTCCACGCCCAAATGAAAATATGTTCAGTTTAGTGCTTCTCTTGGCATTAAGTAGGATGTGCTCGGGAGATAACTGTGTCAGTGCGCCCATATCTCAGTTCTTGTTTTGTTAGCAGGCCTGAATCAGTATTGCAGCGAGGCTTCCATCAAGTCAGTCTCCCAGGTAGAGGTATGCATAATAAATGCTCATCGATATAGCCACATTCTTTGTTCTGATAATGAGAGCAAAAGGTAGATCATTCAGGTTACATCGGTTATTGAGATATTTTTCTCAGGTAAATTGATTAGCAGGGTTCAGTATACTTTGAAACAATAAAAAAGAAAGGAAGCCTTTTAGTCCCTTTTAACCAGTGCAGGTCAAGTTACTTCGGGCACTGTAATTGTGAAAAATAATTCCACTGAAGGTTTTTAGATTTTTTACATTGTTTGCACTTAGGAAAACAGTGCTGTTATTCTTCATGGCAGTCGTTCTCTGTACTCTGTCATTTGGAGTGGACTACTTAATCCTCTTAATACATAGGTTGTCAGCAAAACTTCATTTTGGTTAATTTACCATTTGCTGTGTAGAAATAATTATTTTTGATTCAGAATGGGAAGCAGAAAAAAATATTTTTGCAAGTGATGGCAAGAACTGAAAAAAACCATAAAATCTTCAGAAAATTGGAAAGCTTACTAAATTTTATATGGATGTTTTCAGAGGTAGTAAAAATATTTGATACAATTCGTTATCTTATTGGTAGAACTTAACTTCAGTAGGAAAGACTGCTTGTCTGTGTTTTGTTCCATAAGTGGCTTAATCTTAAATTGGGGAAGAATTTTGACACATACCACTAGGTATCTTTTGATTAATCAATTACAGAGCAAATAAGGTAATTGATACTTAGAAGATTTCAATTCCACTAATGTTTTAAGATTCCTGGAAAATTGCTGGCTTGTTTGTTTGTTTGTTTGTTTGTTTTCTTTTGAATGAGCACAGCAAGCATATTTGGTTTTGGGAGCCAAAATAGGTGGCTTATTTAAATAAATTAAGAATGCCAAATTCACAGGGAAAAGACATAACAGGCAGCCAGTGATAGGGTCCATCTTTGAAGATAGGAATTCTCTCTAGAAACTGAATTAATTCACTTGTAGTTCTGGTCTCCTATTTCAGTTCTGTGCCTGCAAAGGGGATAGCTATCTATTTACTACTGATTTTAGCACTATAAGCATGTCCTCAACTTTGTTTAATCTATGTGCTTTGAACAAAGTAAGTATATGCAGCAGTCTTTCCAGGACCAAAACTTCAAATACTCTTCTGAAGTGGGAATTATTTTGAGAACTGTGTTTGTTTGGGGTTTTTTTTGTTTGGGTTTTTTTTTTTTTTTAACCTGCCAAACCTAGTCTGTTTATACTTATAAGTATGTATTAATATATCCATAAACAGAAAAATAGAAGTAACTAACACAAAATAATAGAAGGCTACCATTGTGCTAGTGTTACACTTAATACTTTGATTAAAACCTGCTTAACTTCCTGTGAGAGTCAAAACTGCAAATAATCAGAAGTATTTGCTGTGTATTTGTGAACTTCTCATAAGATGCTGATGATACAGGCAGTCATAGTGGATTTTGAGTGCTATGGTATTGACATATTTCCTGCTTCCTATTTGGATAAGACAGAAGCTGTTAAATAAAGCAATCGAGCGACCTCAGCCATTAGTACTATGATTTCATGTGATTGTGTACGTAATGTGTTTTGTTTCATGTATTGGTTTAAGAAATTTTATTTGCAAACTACAGTACAGCTTGGCCATAAACTCTACACCCAGTCCAGTGTAACACTTTTCTTGTTTCGTGGGGTGGTTTTTTTGTTTGTTTGTTTTTTTAAAAAGTTGATGTGTTTAGGAAATACACTCATTTTTTGAGCCAGACCTTACTTCATATGTAGCTTAATACAGTTTTAACTTGTTTATGACTTGCTGTCAAATTTAAGGAATGATACTTGTTAACTGTTTGTGTACTTGTGTCTAAGTGCACCTTAAAACTTTTGAATGGGGCAGGCTTTTACTTACGCTTAGGAACCATTATCTTTAAGACTATCATTTCAGTCTACAAGAAAATACACTGGCTTTTTAGATTAAAATGCTACATTTCATAGGCATCTATCATTGTATTTGTTGATGATACTGAAAAAAATCTCTAGCTAAGCTCGCTGAGTAAGAGTTTTATGAATACAAGACTAGATTTCAACTTCTATAGCTTTTATCAGCAGGTATCACTGAACTTGCTGAGGGTTTGAGTAAAGGTAATTGTTTAGTCAACATAGAAAATACTAATGAGGGAGTTTAGTTGTGAAAGTGTTTGAAAGTATTTGGAGCTTTCAAACATAAGCTTGTATATTAGCCTTCATGTTCAGAGATTTTTGTGGTTTTTCAATTTTTTAAAAAATCCTTTATTTTGGCTATAATTTTTTAATGTAATTTGAAATTCCAAATGCTTTGCTTTAATGACAAAAGAGACTTGGATCTTGGATTTAGTAGGAGAAGACAAGCTCTTGAAGATTGATTTAGGAAATCCATTGTTTAATTTAGGTTTGCATAGGCAACTGAACATTGTTGTAATTTTTTTCTCTCCTTTCCCCCCACCCTCCCTCAGGTTACACATGTTGAACCATGGGAAAAAGGGAGCAGGAAAACAGCAGGCCAGACAGGGATGTGTGGCGGGGTAAGTAGAAGTACGTGACTTCTTAAATTTTTCTGTCTGTTAAAGTAAATTTCCCAACCGTAGCTAAACTTGCTTGTATGTTGTCTCAGTTTCTAGATGTATTTATTCAACAAAGTTCATTTGTTTCCCTTGCTTCCAGAGCTGTGGATACAAGTAGTGCTACATTTTCCACTTAGCTCTTTTTGTAGATTTAGTTTTTATCCTGTGTTGGTTTCCTTATTCTTTTGAAGATCTGGAATAACGTCTTAGTGATTTTCTGCATTGTCACTTTTTTTCTTTTGAAAGGTGCGTGGTGTTGGAACTGGAGGAATTGTGTCTACTGCCTTTTGTCTGCTCTACAAATTATTTACACTAAAACTCACTCGTAAGCAAGTCATGGGCCTTATAACTCATACAGACTCTCCATATATTAGGGCTCTTGGATTTATGTATATAAGGTAAGTATCAGTATAATAAAATAAGATTCAGTTAGTATACAGAAAACAGTATTAAAATTTCATGTTCTCTTTTTGTACTTAAAGGTATACACAGCCACCTACTGATCTGTGGGACTGGTTTGAATCCTTTCTTGATGATGAAGAGGTATGTCGGCGAGGGTAATAATTTGTTTTATTTTGTTTTGTTTCTTTTCATGTTACTACTTTAGGTTTAAACACTGTTGGATAAGGTTAGTTTGAATGTCACAATGTTATGTTCTTCTGATTTCATCCATTAATGCAGGAAGCAGATCTGAGCTGTTATCCAGGCTGTTTTTCTCAGTTTTTGAAGATATAACAGACTCTTTGGTTAGTTAAGATGTTACTGTAAGTATTAGAGAGCCATATATAACAGAAATGTTAAACCAGGATATAGACAGCAGGCTGTGTGAATGCAACTTCCATGCAGTATTTAGAAAAATAATTAGTACTAAGCAAGGTATTGCAAATCCTGAGAGTGCTAAATGCGTATTTTGCATTTATTACTGGGACAGGGGGAATTGGCACTTGCATACGAGAGTGGAAAGTATATAGTAGAAACCAACATTCACCTTGAAAAATAACAGCAGAAATCTCTCTGGTTGTTAGTTGTGTTCTGGAATAACTACATCCAGGATTTCTTCAGAGGAGGAACAAACAGCATAATTACTGTACAAGGTGGCATTGTCTCTTGTAACCTGAATGGCTGCTAGCAGGGCAAAAAAAGTACTGTGAGTTGTTAACAGACTAAGTTGGGTAAAGAGGCTGAATTATGCAGTCAGATAGGAAAATACCTTTGGTATCATAGTCCTCTTTCTACTGTCTAGAGAAATGGGAGCTTGTGGGTGAGGCTTCTCAGTCTGTGAAGAAGTTGAATATACTTTCTGCTACATACTGTTGCAATTTGTTTATATTGAGCAAGTTTTAAATTGCGTCTCAGATTTAAGAACAGAACAGGAAGCATCACTTGCCCTCTTTAGTGTGACATCAGGGATCTACTTCAAGAGTTTTTCTATCTTGTAGTTGTAAATTATGTCTGAATTCTTGTATTAAGAATACTGTTAATTACATCTGTATCTGACTGCAGTGGAGTGTATTTATTTCAAACAGCTTTCATGCTAAGTATCAAAACAGTGTGCAAAGGAAACAGCTGTTATTTCAGGTAAACATGTGTTACTGTACCTTTGTAACAAAAATCAAAGCAATTGAATTCTTGATTGCCTTGCTGTGATATACTCCTTCTCCCCCAGATGGTGCTAGTTAGCGTGAACTCTTTTCTGCAAGGAGGACTGGGGTGGCTGCATTTTCAGGGTTCCAAAACCAACTTGATTCCCAGGGCAATAAACCAGATCACAAGTAAAATTCATTGTGCAGGTCTTAACTGGCTCATTCAGAACACTTTTTCAGTTTATACATTTCGGTTCTTGCAGATACTGGTTATCAGCGTATATTTGTGTTTTGTTGTTTACAACACCCCAATTTATTTTTGACATTACTGTTTCTTTTTCAGCTGCTTTTGGTAGCTTTGCATTATGTAGGAAGAAGTGCTAGAGGCTGCTTGTCTTAAGTTTCTTACCAGTCCTGGTCAAGCTCAATAGGATGAAGTTAATTTTTATATATGGAATTACCTGAATCTACAGGACTTTTTTTTTTTTCCCCCCTCCAGTTCTTAAACATGTGGAAGCAGTTCATCCTCTGTCACACTGCTGCAAAAACTTCCCAGGAATACAGAGTTACTTTTCAAAATGCTTCTTCTGTTTATTTTGTTTGATTGTACATACTCTCCAGGTGCTACGCTTAACTCCTTTTTTTCTTCTTTAGATCTCTGCAGCGATTATATTTGGAAAAACTGTATATCTGAACACTTAAATGTGTGTGAGTGCAAGCAGTTTTACATTTAGATTTTCTCTTCCTGTTTAGATAACAAATCTCACTTTCCTTGTGTGCTTGCACTATAGGTTTGGGACTGACAATAGCTGACTAACATGTCCTGAGCTGTGAGAGGGCATAGCAAGAAGGCCTTCATGCGGTAATGACCCTTTTCAGAGACAATGGTCATCATGGATTATGCGTTTCCAATTATTTGTTCATTTATTTATTTTTTACATATTTCTAAATTAGAAACCTCACTGCTTCATGGCAGTTGGTTTGCTATTGCTTCCAATTCTGTTAGGATGCCGTTTTGTACTAGAGATTTTTCTATAATCATTTTTAGATAGGCAATGATGTAGTTCTTTAAATGATTTAGGCCACAGGGTTGGGTATGATGATATACAGTTGTACGTCCACAAAATGGAGTATTAAATGTAGTTTGAGGAGACTTCTCAACTTTGTGGAATTTAAATAAAATACAGGACCATACCATAGAACCAGACTGTGTAAGGGGATTTCACATTAATCTTTTCATCGACAGTCCCTTACCATCCAGATGGCTGCAGGATTAGTATGTGCCTGCATGCATATATATAAAGTCCCATTCCCTATCTGTAACATACTGCCAAATCCAAAGGCTACAGTGTTTTAATATTTCTAAGGAAATACGTTAGCATATGAAACAAGTAAACTTTCATAATCATGAGACTTCAAGAGGGCAGTAATGTAGCAGCATTTTTTTTCTAATGGGTAAAGAATGTTTTTGACCATCAGGATATTTTTTGCTTGTATTTTGTAGGACCTGGATGTGAAGGCAGGTGGCGGTTGCGTTATGACCATTGGGGAGATGCTTCGTTCCTTCCTCACTAAGCTTGAATGGTTTTCCACATTGTTTCCAAGAATTCCTGTGCCAGTCCAGAAAACGATTGACCAGCAAATTAAAAGCAGACCTAGAAAAATCAAGAAAGACGGCAAGGAGGGAATGGAAGAAATAGACCGGCACGCAGAACGTAGACGTTCAAGGTCATATATGTGTTTTTTTTTTTTTAATTAATGCTAGAAGTTGAATACTGAACTAGGTATTACCAGAAACATATTACAGAGAAACATTTTCCCGCGAAGTAGTTGATAGGTGCTGTTGGATTAAAATAACCAGATTATGTTTGATATTTAAGATTAAATGTAGACTGTGTGTGTAAAGTAGAAACTGGGAAGTAAAGAGGGTCCTTTAACTTGAAAAGATTATGTTTCACATGGAATATCTTTCATGTTAAAAGGTCTCCAAGACGATCCATCAGTCCCAGGAGGTCACCCAGAAGATCCAGAAGTAGAAGTCATCATCGAGAAGGCCACGGATCATCTAGTTTTGATAGAGAACTAGAGAGAGAAAGAGAACGGCAGAGATTGGAACGTGAAGCTAAGGAGAGAGAAAAAGAAAGGCGGAGATCTCGAAGTACTGATCGTGTGCTAGAACGGAGGCGCAGCAGAAGCAGGGACAGATACAGGAGCCGTAGCCGAAGTCGTGACAGGAAAGACAGAAGAGACAGGGATAGAGAGCGAGAGAAAGAAAATGAACGGAGTCGGAGAAAAGAGAGAGAGTATGATAAGGAGAGAGGTAGTGAAAGAGAGAAAGATAGATCTAGAGAAAGATCCAAAGAAAGGAAAAGTAAGAGTGATCTAGAGGAGAGAAGGCACAAGGATGACAAGGATGACAAGAAACACCGGGATGACAAGAGGGATTCCAAAAAAGAGAAAAAACATAGTAGAAGTCGAAGCCGGGAAAGAAAGCATAGGAGTAGGAGCCGAAGTAGGAACACAGGTAAGCGCAGCAGAAGTAGGAGCAAAGAAAAATCAAGTAAACATAAAACTGAAAGTAAAGAGAAATCAAATAAGCGGAGCAGAAGCAGAAGCAGAGGAAGAACAGATAGTGATGAGAAGTCTAGAAAACGAGACCAGAGTCCCAGCAAAGAAAAACCTAGAAAGCGTAGCAGAAGCAAAGAACGTTCCCACAAACATGATCACAGTGATGGCAAGGACCATGCGGACAAACACGATCGGCGGAGGAGCCAAAGCACGGAACGAGAGAGCCAGGAAAAACAACAGAAAAACAAAGATGAGACTGTGTGAACTCTTTTCAGAAGTGGATCACATTGAATCCTATAAATGTTTGATTAAATCCTGCTTATTTTTTCTTAAAGTTGAGATTGTGCAGTAGTTGATGAGCACTCTTCTCCAACCTCCCTCTAGGCTGCAGATTGTCATTTCCTATTTTTGGTAGGGAAGTGCCTTTGTAAACCCATTCAGCGCATCGACGGTTTCAAACCATTTGTTTTGTTTAATTTGTAATGCAGAGATTGTTCTTGCATTTTTATTGTTCAGACGTTTCTGAAATGTACATTCTGTACATATGTCCTGGAAATGTTTTACTTCCTTTGGCATGGTTGCCATGTTGGTTCAATTTGTATGAGGCAATAAACTGCCACTAATTCTACTTTCATTTTGTAGATGTGGAATTATGATTTGTACCCTGAAGTTAGCATGGCTGTGCTTTACATAATACTATGGCTTTTAGGAATGGATCTGGAATGTGTATTATAGCTGAGATATTTATGTGCATACAGTGTACATTGAGGGCTGCAGATTTAGAACTAACATTTGTCCACTGTACCTGCTGGTTTTGTTGTTCTTTTGTTGTTTGGTTGTTTTTTTTTTTAACCTTCTAAAATGTATTGTGTTGTTGATCACCACTGGTGTTGAGAGTGAATTTTCGAGAAGGTAGTGCTTTTGATGCAAAGATTTAGGTTATGTTGGGGCTTCTTTAGGAAGGCTACCTCAAGCGGACACTGTAAAGGGTGGCAGATGAGTACTGTAGCCATCTATGCATTTTATTTGTTTGAGAATAAGATCCATATAAGCTTCCATTTTTTTCATTTTTATTTTTTTTAAGAACAGAATTTCTCTCTTTGTGGTCTTTTAATGCTTTTAATCAACAGCTTCACTCATTTATGATAACCTTGGGCTAATAAAGGCATTTAAGATGGGAAGAGGGAGGTAAGAAGAAGAAAATTATTACAAAGGATTTCAGTTTCAAGCTTCCAAAGCATTTTTATAAGTGTAAACATTTAAAGTAATTATCTGATAGTGTCCTTTTTTAAGTCATATTTTCTACAAATACTAAGGATTGCAGTTTATGCTGAATGTTTCATCTGGCAGATTTTTTTTTTTAACATGATGTTAGAAGCAAAAACCAAAATGCATTATAAAAAAAAATATCCTACCCTTGAAGTTCAAGTCTATTGATTCTGATGACTTGTATACCAAGTGGGGAGAAGCATCTGGAATAAACTCAATTAATTCCTTTGTATTGGGTGTCAGCTTTTCCCTGCATGTTCATTGCCAGTTGAAGCATGTCTGGTTCCCCCATGTTTCATTTTCAGACTAAGTAATGCTTATTATGAATAAGGAATATTATGTAGTAAGTACCTTATAAAGTAGTTAACAAAGAAATGCAGTGGGCCAAAAATGGGAAAAACCTTGTGCAACTTGTTCATGATTGTGAAGTGACCTAAAGGCAGAAACAAATTGGTATTTCTGCCTTTTTTGCTATTTGTGATGCAGGTCACCCTGGACACTATTTAAATATTTGGACTTTTTTTTCCCTTCCCCTTAAACCTCCAGGAGAAAACAAACAGTGCTTGAATTTCTAAAAATACACTTCATCCTGTAATATTGGAAGACATGCAGATAACAAATTCAGATTTTTTTCATGCTCTGTGCTCTTGCTATTTCCTGAATTCTTGGTCTCCTTTGTCACTTTTCCCTTGTCCTGAGGTTTGTCAAGTACTGCTTGCTTATCTTTAATTAATTTTAAATCTGAGCTTGAGACAAAGCTTAAGCTTCAATGAGATCATTCCCTTTTAAGTGTAAAACTGAAATACTGACCTCTTAATGAAGAAGAAAACTATTAGCCATTTAAGAAATATTGTGGCTAGTTGATGTTTAGAACTGTCTTTGCAGTCTGCTAGGAGGTTGCATGGATTCTGTCAAAATTGGGACAACTTTTAAGTTACCTTTATTTGCAACTAGAAGGCTTCTTTTGTCCTTCATTTTTTTGGCTGTTAATTTTTTTTTTATTTTCAGTATCTCAATTCCTGGGAAAAAAGGTTACACTCTTGGGCAGAGAGGCTGGAATGCCAGTTTTCAGTCAGGGAAAATTGATTGCTGCTTTCCAATTGTTCCTTCAGGGCCTCTTCTGCCATTGTTGGAAAATACAGGGAAAGAATGGTGTACTTACAGGAAAAATCCTGGTATTTGAGAAACAATCTTTGACTTGAAAGTGGAGAGAGACCTCTAATTACAATTAAGAAATGTCTTAGTACACCTTGTGCAAAGTCCATCACAGGCCAATCTTTGTACAGTCCTTACCCTGATCTTCCTTGAAACTGCAAGAGGCAGATCCACAGAACTTGTACAAAGCACCTCTGCTCAAAAGTGGCAGGATCTGTGGATTTTACAGTGCCAGCTGGTCTGATGCAGCTGCCAACAGTACAGGTGAAGTGCATGTTTCACTTGGGATCATTAAAAGAAATTTCCTGCCAGTTTAAATCATGAGTTTTCACCCAGAAGGTATGGGTACAGAGCTTCTGTGGAACCTACTTCGGTTTTTGGGCTAAGCACTGTGAACCTGAGGTTTTTCACTGAATGCCATGTGTCCATAGTTACCTATCTGGGTAGTCTTCCTCTCAAAGCACCTTTGAAATTTCCTGTGGCTCCAGTGAGTACTTAGCTGGACTTAGTGTTTTGAGAAATACAATTCTACCTGGTGCTTTGTGTAATATACTACTTGGTTAAACAATATTTGAGATCTTAAGTAGCATTCCTAACAGGCGTTCTTTGGTTTTAAAACAGGATGAAGGCTTTGGCCTCAGATTCACATTACCTACTGTCATAATTATTCAGGTAAAGGACTTGTGTGTATCTGAGTTTTAAACATCATAAAGTTGGTACTTTGTCTATATTGAAAATAGTAACTTGAATGGTAGAGAAATCTTTCCTGTAGTGGTGTTGGCTCCCTGGTACACTCTGCATATCCATGTTTATGCCTTTATGTTTATGAATTATGAGTGCTCTTTTAGTATTTACAGATTAATACTACTGTACTGACTCAAAAGATGGTCCTCAAATAGCCAAGATCTCTTAAGGGAAACCTGAAAGAATTAGATGACTTCTAATGTTTGTGCTCTTTCTGTGGTACTGTGAAGTGCACAACTTTATATACAGGAGATGTGCACCAGCTATTAAACAGGGTAAAAAAAGCCTCTAAAAGCCACTTGAGGTTTTGCAGTGTAGGTTTGTTGTTTTGTTTGTTGTTTTTTTCTCTCTTCCCCAGCAACAGTTGGATGTGGGAAAACATTTCTTAAATCTCAGCAATATTATGTTCAGGTCTGAAACCAACTGAAGTATGAATTGTGTTTCTTTACTGGACTGAAAAGAAGTCTAGCTGTTAATCTCTGTGTCTAATAGAAATAATTTGTATTTGGGACAGCGTGTAAAACTTTTTTTTTGCAAGTGTTCCTCTGTGTAACTGCAACTAATACAGCTTTAAATTACTCGTATTTTTATTTTTAAAAGTAAGCATTAATGAAGGCATCTGTAAGGAAACCTAGGTGTTTTTAATTACCTGATTACTGATTTGACAACCACTTCCTTTTAGAACAGGGCATTTGTTTTACTTAGCATAACAATATACTGCTTACCTCTGGGTCTTCACTGGGCATTTTGATGCTCAGGTCTTTGAAGAGGTTCATGGAGTTGAGTTGTTTGGTTTGTTGTTGGTTGGTTGGTTGGTTTGGGGTATTTTGCGGCTTGTTTTGTTGTTACTTCAGGGTTTGTTTGGGTTTTTTTGGTTGGTTGCCCTTTTTTTTTCTTCATAAAACCTAAAGTTCATATTAGTAACTGGTATGGAAATGGTGCCTATGAAAACTACATCTAATTGTCCTTTCCTGTGATCTTTGAGTAAGTTAGTGTGAGCCATTAAAAAAGGGTTTGCTTCAATCCAGAGAGAACCTGAACCTAATTGTGACTGAAGGTTTTTCATCATCTTGATGAGTGCTAGTGCTGCTTCATGCATCAGCAATGTTTATTGTTCGGCAGCATCCAATGCCTGAGTAATGATGCCTGCAACATTCACACAGCTGCAATAAGAGGTGTGGATCTGGCTCAGTTTGGTTGTATTGTTTTTCCTCCCTGTTTTGAGAAATTGTCTGCACTTTCACTGTTTTTTGAGCAGAATCGGTGTAGGTTTTCAGGGTGGGGGGGGTGGCTTGTGCTTTTTTCTTTTTTCCTTCTTTTATTTAGCAGTCATGCAAATAATCTGTTAAAGCTGCACTTCTCATTTTCAAGCATGAAAATAAGAGGGGCTAATCAAAATAGTATTATGTCATTGTCAGGGTTGTGTGTAATTCTGAGATGACAATGGCTCTATGCCAGGAAAAATGGAGAGAAAAAAAATCACATCAAAAGTTTATATTTACTTGAAGTACATTAGAGTTACTGTTAGAGCATGGAATTGTTTATATTAAAAAAAGAAAGCTGTGGCTTGAATTTGATTCCAAAAGAAACTGATTGCTTTAGACCTCTGAAAATCCAGACTGCAAAGAAAAAACATTTTAAATAAAACTCTTGAGGAAGAAAGTTGTGAATAATAATTATTTTTTCATTCTTAAGTTTTCTTTTCAAATTAAATGAAAAATCCAACTTTTAATTAAGTATATAGGGTATTTGAAAATAATGCTTTCTAGAGAAAGGAACATTCAAGTTTGCCATTTACAATCAATTTATTGAAGAGTGTAATTGCCATGATATTTTGTGCAAGTGATTAGGAGCAGTAGCCAGTACAACTCTGTTCTCTGGATATCTAGTCCAACTTCTCTGCCAGAGTGGGTTCACCTAGAGAAGGCTGCATAGAACGGCATCCAGGAGGTCTTTGAATGACTCCAGAGACTCCAACACCTGTCTCAGTTTTAATTTGCCTTTTAAACAGTATCCCATTGTTTGAGGGTCAGATTTGCAGGCTGGATCAGACCTCAGACATGGGTGGCTGTTCATATTCCCTCTTCTCAGTCCTCAAGAAGCTGTGATTGTTGCAGTAAAGCAGAAAGTCATCTTTTCAGCTTCAGGGAAAGAAAAACGGAGAAGGATAATGGAGTTAGCAACCACCACAACATCCAGGATAGCTGTAGAAGAACAGCAAAGAGGAGATCAGCAGCTCTGGAGTAGGGGGAGGATAAGTCAGCAGTGACTTCTTGCCAGTAACTTTTTGAAGCAAGGGCAGTAAGTAGTCCAAACCACCAGTGTTTTTGTGGGGAAAGGAATACCTTAGCTAGCAGAGAGAAAGTAAATGAGTGCTGAAGACCTATGTTTTGTTTGGATTCTAAGGGGGTTTGTGGGGTTAACAGGTCAGTATTAGAAAAGGCTTAATTAATAGGGTTTTATTGTAGCAAACAGTGGTAGGAAGAGATAGGAGATTTCTGAGGGTATTACAGATTTTAACAAACTAGTTATATTTGGGATATACAGGACTGGTGAAGCTCACCCCTCCAATTGCAAAAAAATTAAACAGCAGGAAAAGTTTGATTAGTGCATCCTAACCTGAATTACAACTCTTAGAACTTACCTCCTTATCTGAAGCAGAATTTTTATCTAGATACGTTGTCCTGCATTGCTCTTTCCTCTATAAATCACTGTAACAGAAATCAGGACAGTTTCATTTGTGGAAAAGCAGCTCTCTTCAGAAATGTTTGTTTCAGTGGCTGCATTTGAAGGAATGTTTCTAGTAGTTTGCATAAGCAAATAAAGCACCAAACTATCCTGTTGAAACTCAAGAAGTAGGCAGAATAAGTTCAAATCAGCCATACTTTGGTTAAGAAAGAAAAAACAATTTCTAATGGCATATGGTGAGACTCTAAGCCTGCCTTTTATTATGTGTCACCAGGTAGATGTGACAGTAGAATTCATGATGGTCTAGGGCCACAATATAGGTAAGATTGTATTTATTTTTAATGATACATTGTAAGACTGGGGGGCTGGGGGGAGTGCGAGACAATCCTGCGTAGCGTGAACACAATCCCTGACTATGAAATAGATGTATTATTTGCATCTTATTTGGAGTTATAGAAACATCATGGATTTAGAGTAGAGGTACTGTGTGCCCTTACCCATTCCAACAGAGCTTCCAGAACAGGTTACTGAAATGACATGAAATGGTGGTGTAAATGTTAGTTGTCAGACTACCAGCTAGAAACCATCGGTAACTTGTAGAATATAGACCATGCTATACACCTGTGCAATCCCATTGGATCGTAGTAGTTTTGTAATGGATTACATTATGTCCTGGGAAAGGAGTTACTGCCTCTTTAAGTAATTATTACTTAAAACATGCTTAGGAGTGGTTCATAGGAGTTCTCAATTTGTTTCTTTATTCAAAAGCAATAATTCTATAGAACAACTAGAAATAAAGCCAATTAAAAGTGCTCATTTACTTGCTTTTTAATTCTAACAACTAATAACCTCCCAACTGACAATTAGCATCTCTGTATTTACCAGGTTATGGGTGATTGAGTTAAGAGGACAAGTATAGTTAAGTATGCCCAGTACTACTCTGTCACCTTTACTCACATAACTTTGGATTACATTTTAACCACCTAGCGTGCATAGACAAAATTACAACATTCCAAGAAATTTAAGTTTTACCTGAATATATTTTTTTAGGACAAAATGTAAGCTTATCAGTAATTGGAGATACCACCACTGTGTAGATGTCCCCACAAGGTAACTCAGTGATATCACAGTGACTTCGGCCTGAGATAGGGGTACAGGTGAAGTTGCCTTTTGAGCCATGTAAATCAGTGTTGTAGTTCGTTGTTATATCAGAAGCTTGCCAGTATACTCTGATACTGTTATTGCTGAGTCTATATAGCTTCACCCCAGAAGGGCAGCAAGCACCTAACAAGAAATGTGAACAGGAAAATGTTGTGAATTACAATGTATTATAAATTCCTAGAATACATTTAAGACCAGATTATAGGATTCCTAACACACTAAGTACCAGCATTTAACTTACATACTTCACAGAAAGCCAAAGTCATTGAACTGGAGAAGAAAATGTTCTTTCAGAGTTATTATGGAGCTGGAATTGAGCCATTGCTTTATATGTTGGAATGTTGTTACTGTCTCCTGCTTACGGCCACACCAAGGCTGTCTTGGAGTGTACAGAACCCTTGTGGTCTCTAATACTTTATTATGCCCTAGCATAATTTAATTTTTTTAAATGGCTCTGGATCAGTGTTGCCAGAACTTCTTTATATCATAAAATTATCTGAAGTGCATTTATGTACAAGAGGGAACTACAAGTGCATGGAATTTCTGCTGCACTCCTTGTAAGAGAGGGACACTGCAAAGTTGCATGTTGAGTCTTCCCAAATCCATTTACAGTTTACCTACTGGAAGAATATCCTTGATACGTGCAACTGGAGGCCAAGCCCGTTTCACTGATGGCTTTAAGAGATACTGTGTAATTGGTACTACATGTGATGCATCCCAGGAGACAGTAGTTTTGAAGAGTGTGACACTTTGCCTGCCCTTTTGGAGACTCCATTGTTGTTATGTACGTTTGTGCACCCATCCCAACAGTCCAGCTGATATTTGTTACTGACTGCGTTACTTGGGTTAGTATCAGGTCATCAGGGCAACAAGGAGCTTAAAAAGAACAAAAACCAGATAAGTAAATTCTCTTTTGTACTTGGTAAATGGAAGGTGTAACTGGAAAGCACACAATCAAGAGCTAAGAAATTAAAACATGCATACTTTTAAGGCAAATATTATGCTGAAAAACTGCTATTCTGGCAAGCTTCTAATAAACAGAATGTGAAGGTAAGATCAATTTGTCTGTAACAGTGAGTTGTATCCCTGGAACTATTATAAAGTGACTGTTCACCAAGATACTAAAAATTACTAAAATTTGTCGTCAGAATACCAGGGTACATCTGCAGGTCAATGAAGGAGGGTGCTTCTCTATCCCTCCAGTCATCTAGCTCAGCCCCACTGTCTCCATTTAAAGTCTACAGCATAAAATGACTGTAGCCAAAAGACCTGTTAATAGATCCTGGTGTATGTTAATCACTGAACAGTGCCTGGGGCTTCTCCAGGTGAGTGGGAGAGGACAAAATTCTGCTAGCAAATTAATAGCAGGAATAGTGAGTAAGATGTGCTGTAATATGTTCATGCTACCCATTTGTTGGCATGGGCATCACCTCATTGCCTCTCCCAGTGATATTAAAAGTCAAAATGCTGACAAGGAAGTTACACAGTACATTAGTGGATTTTGTTACTATATTTTAGTCAGCTGTGCCAGATGATAATTGCAATGAGGCAATTATTCTGACTATGAGGTAAGTGCCAAGTGATCCTTCTCACGCATTGAAAGATACAGAGGACATTCAGCGATAGCATACTACACATACATTATAAATAAAAAGACAAAAACATATAAAGAGGTGTTTTAATGATAGGCTGCTAAGTATATTCTGCTACATACAATTCCCACATACCAGTCTCTAAAGGGACACTGTAGCTTGGTAAGCTCTGTCCTGCTGGTGATCTTGCCATAGCACTAACAGAGAAAGCAGATCCACAAGGAAGGTTTATTAGGGTACAGGAATTTCCAGAACTTGTGCAATGCCAAAGTCCAGCCTCTCCTTTGGCAGTGACAATATAGGTAGCTTCTTCATTGTTTGATTGCCAGTGCACGCTGATTACAGAAGGATCCTCCTTTGAAATATTTTTAATTTCAGGACTGCAGGGAGCTGAAATAGTTCATATTAACAGTATTTAAACACTATTTATGCATGCCATATTAAGTTACACGTGAAAATTAAATTTCAGTTATAACTGACAAACTACATTGGAAAAGTAGGATTTCTAAATGTCCTTATGAGAATTTACAGCTTGTGACGGAACTGACAAGGATTTTGCACACAAACCCAGATTTTCAAAAACTTAGACCTACCAAAGGCTTTCAATTCAAATCTGGTTGCAGGTCTCCGCTTACAGTATATTTTTTTAAACTTCCAGTATTTATTGTTTTAAAATTACCAGTTATGGTAATTTGTCACTCCAGCAATGCTAAGCAACGATGTTGTTAATACCTGTTGCCACGTATTTGGGTGCACAGGACCTGTTGCTGCCCCTGGCCTCGCTGAAGGAATAAACGGTGATCTTGTAGCGGCTGTCGCACTGCAGAGCCGACAAGGTGCAGGCCGTGGCGGTGTCGTTGCAGAGCACGGTGCCGCCCCAGCCCACGGCTCTCGTCTCGTACGCTTCAGCACCGCGGACAGGAGCCCAGGTGACCTGCACCGTGTCGCTTGACACAAAGGCGGCCCTCAGGTCAGTGGGGCAGCAAGGAGCTGGGGACAAGACAAAGGAGAGAAGGAAAGGTGAATGTCAGTTGAAAACTGGCATGAAACCAGAAAGCCTTGTTTCATTTATCCAAATGCTTCAAGTCTTAAATCTCCACAGATGACTGTGCAGTCTTGTTACTTTTAGACTTATTTTTCAATCAGTTCAATACCCTTTGTTTCAAATCAAGAGGGCACAGTCATGTACCACTAAGACTGGAGTTACATATATCTTTGATGTAAAATCTTAGAGCATCTAGAGTTTCAATAACTCTAACAGTGTCCTTCACACTTTCCCATGTGGACTCTTTTTAATTTTCCAAATATCAGCAGATTTAAGATTGGTACACCCTTCCTAAGGCAAGAGGAAAGAAGGACAGGATGAGAGTTCAAATGCCACAACTTTGTGTCACTTATATGTTCTTGCCTGATGATTGTGTTTTGTTAGTAAGCACATTGTTGCACTAGACTATCCAAGTTAAATACAAATGTAATGTGAAGTGACCCTTTTTTACTGCCAGCTTTTGCGTGTTTTGCTCAAAACCTGAATACAAATAGATTTTCAAGTCAGCATCTTCCAATTAAAAAATCAATCAGTTCTACCATAAACACAGGCAAAGGATCCAAGATGAATTTGTAAGAATACATTGATACTCACCAGTAGTGTAATTCAATACATCACCCAGAGGACTCTGCCCTGCCTTGTTATATGCGAAGACACTAATGAAGTAAGTGAAGCCACAGTTTGACTGGAAATGGCATTGAGGATGTGATGTGTTGCAGTGCACTTCCAGGCCATCATCGCTCTTCACAAAGACCACATAATAATGACCAAGATTTACGCTAGACCATGACACTAACAAATGTCCAGCTTCTTCCTCTTCAACTGATACATTCACTGGTGCACAAGGAACTGGGAAAATAATTTATAAAATTAAAGGAAAGGAATCGTAATCAGAATATTCTTATTAAAGTTACACTTTCGGAGAATAAATGAAAATTTGGAACACAAAGAATTATTCTACTTGGCTTGAACAGTTGTTCTGTCTTGTTCAAGAAAATGGCCGCTTATCTGCCCTTACAGAGCATGAAATGTGAGTGTAACTTTTACAGAACTAAAGAGACAATAACTTCATGTCTTACAGGAAAGAGATTTGTTTAAGGAGTCCCTGTGTACAGGGACAGTGGCACCAGACAGTGTTTCAAAAGGAATGGGCACAGTCTGTGCTCCCAGCTAGCAGTGTCAGATGACAATTGGAACACCAGCAGCTGGCATGCAAACACTTTTATGTGGAAACCCATTCTGTACTGGTATGAAAGTCACTGGCTGTGTTTGAATAGAGCTATCCTTTGCTCAGGTTTCCTTTATGGTGGCTTCCCAAAATACCACATTAAACTGTTAATCCACGTTTTTTGCTTAAGTAACGTTTACTTTCTAGTTAAAAAAGTTTAGCTTGTTGCCATTACAGCTCAAAGCTGAGATGTTGTCTCTTGATTAAGGCTCTCTCATTCCATTAGATCCACCTGATGATCTCTAACTCATTCCAATGAGAAGTCAAAAGGAGACAGGTTACATCACATAATCATGTAAATAATGTTGTGTCCTTAAGATCGCAGATAATAACAAAAATAGTTTAGATTTTGCTTACATGGGCAGTGCATCTAACAGGTCAGGAAGTGACAATCTCTGACACAGGTGTGGTGCTAAGTAGCTAAAACAAGTATCCTTTTGTCCAGATAAAGCTGCTACATGAAAAATGGTGTGTGACAGCATCTGACTGGTTTTGTTGACCTCCTTTCTAATCTAATTTAATCTAATCTAACCAGATTTAGCCTAGAACAGTTCTCAGCCTAAAGCCAGTCTTTAATGCTATTTCCTCACATATTTCTTCCAATCTGTTTGTGACACACCTGACATATTTGGACAGATCTGTTATTCCTTACATTCATTCTACACTCAGAAAATTGACTTTAGGCTAGCTACTTCTGCAGGATTTTTTCTCTGTAAGAGGAAATGGCAGGTTTATAGCTTCGGCCAACAATATATATACAATTGCAAGTTTTCTCACAGAAATATGAAGAAATTTCAGGCTATTACACCAGAAATAGAAAATTATATGACAGAGTTCATGCACGAAGTTCAGCAGCAGAAATAACTGATAACCACTTGTGAATTATAAACTAATTCACATCAAAGGTAAAGCAGTGTCTGTTAAAATGCCATTAGCTACAGTAGTGATTAGTGATACATACTTGTTTTTAAGCTTACTGCATCAGTAGGCTTACTGGTTCCAGCATCATTATATGCTGTGACAGATACATAATATTCAGAGCCACACTGGAGTGATGGCAACACACAAGAGGCAGACGATGTGTTACAAGTCAGTTCCAAGAGTCCACTGGAAGCTGTCACACTGTAAGTCAGAGCTCCTTCTGTTGGCATCCACGAAACAATAGCTCTCAAAGCACCACTATTAAAAGCAACTTGTACATCCACTGGTGTATTAGGCCCTATGATATATCAGTTTGGAACACATAAATACAATGTAGCATATGGCCTACAGACATAATCTTTTTCATAACTAGAAAACTAAATACAATTGTGATGCAGACCTTACCCTCATTCACAGCAAAGCAACAATTAAAAATAATTCTAGCTGTACATCATCACAAAGATTTCTGGTGAAGCCTCCTTGCCTTATTTGCTTCTTATGATTAGAAAAATCTGCAAATCAGTCTAGGCTGATTTACCCAGGGTACCTAGGTACAAATTCAGTGGTAGTTAATGGTATCCTTGCTTCAGGAATATTAAACACACCCATGTCACCTCAGCTTTCAAGAACTTTGAGGTGGGATAAAATTTGTATGATCTGAAAATCTACCCAAGGTATCTTTGAAAAATGTAAAATAATCATGCATACACATGAATACTTCATAGTGTTTTGTTTTTGTTTTTGTTTTTTTTTAATGCTTACTTGTTTTCAGAAAAGAAAATGGCTTACTTGTTCTTTGGTTATATGTGAAATCATCTCCTGGTATTCCATTAGCATTCCAGGCATATGCCTTGATAGTATAGAGAGTTCCTGGATCTAGATTTGTAAATGTTAAGGAGGTAGTGGTGGTGTTCTCCTTCAGCATTCTGCCCAAACCATCTGATCTCATGAGGGACACAGAGAATCCAGCTGCCATATACACAGCCTTCCAGCTCACTGCAATGGAGTCACAAGTTGGAGAGCTAACAGACAGAACTGGAGCCGCCAGGACTGGTAAGAAAGAACACCAATTTAACTTTTAATTTGTCGCTAATAGTGTTTGAAAGGGAAACAACAATGACCAATCTCTGAGAGACAAATTTGGCAAAAATAAAACCAGAAAAATAAATTAATACAAGACTGACAGAATAAATATAGAAACTGATCTGGGACATGTCTTATGGAATTACAGGCTTGGCAAAATGAAAGTAATTCATGCACAAAGTAGGAAAGATTGAATTAAATCCACCAGGAAAGTACTGCATTTCCAGTCCTTTTAAGTTTTACATTGTCTTATATTACTTTATTAGTTGTTTCTTAATTTCTTCTATTCTCTCAAGTTATGTCTTTTCTTTTAAAAGAATTCAATTTTGTTAAAATAAAACGCATGTATTCATTTAGATCCTAGTAAAGTTTACCATTAAATATTTAACTTACAGTAATATCATTAAAGAAACCATTAATTCAGACTGTTCATTAATAAGACGGTTCGATGTTAACCCTCAAAACCCGGTTTTAAAAAATCAATACAATTTAAAATACAAAATTATAATAATATAATACTAGTACATGCCTGGGCTGAACTGTTTGGGTTTTGTTCAAATTAAAAATAAATAAATAAAAAGGATGCTTGCATAAATGCTTATGATACAGTACAGAATTTGTAATAAGAATGGAAATCTACCTGTTTTCGTTTTTCTGAAAGGCGAAGGCTGGCTTTTTCCTCCTGAATTTATAGATCTGATGGTGATTCTGTACAAAGTGGCAGGTTTCAGTCCTGTCAGCGTGCCTGGAGATTTTGTAACCACAGCTTCAATGAGGGAATCTCCTTCTTGTGCAGTCAGCAAGTAACTAGTAGCCCCAGGTACTGCTCTCCATTCCACCGTGATGCTGTTGCTGAGTTTTGAATAAGCTTGGTCAATAATAGGTATGTCTGGAGCTAAAATGGAAATATCAATGGACATACTAAAGGCGGAGAACTCAGCCTTGTGAAACACAAAGTGTTCTGAACATTTGACAAAGTGTAGGATAAATGACCTACACCTCCTATGAGTGCTTACGATTGAAATTAAATGAAGTTTTAATAAATATTAGCAAAATACACAGTTTTGAGATATTCTAGACCAGCTTTTAATGTTTCAGGAAAAATATTTTACTTTTCTTAAAATCACTACTGAAAATTACCATTAATTTGTCTAGACTGCACCAAGAGGTCTCTTTTTCATCCTTTTTTAGTTAGTCAATTAACTCAAATGGACGCTTATAGAAAGCAGTACACAAAGCAATAGGTACAAAGAAGTGGATGTTTATACAAAGCAGCGTGAAACAGGATGCTGGACCATAGGCATTTCTGTATCACAGTAACAGAAAATAATACAGTTTTGGAAATGACCATGGGAGATCATCTTACTCAACCCACTACTCAGTGAAAATATACTCAAATATATAGTAACATTTTCTTACTCAGCTATAGTCAGACAGCCTCTCTTGCACCATTTGCAAAACCAGTAACATGTAAATTAAACAAAAGTACTGTTTATCACCATCAGTACTGGAAAATGTCTATAGCTCCACATCTGCATTTGTAATTAAAGGGTAGATGATCTGTAAAGCTGCTGTACTAGTGAGATGGTTTGGGAGTCACCAGCTCCCTCCAGCCCCCCCTCACTCCCCCAATTAATTCACCCAGACTACCCAGACTAGACTCAGCTGGCTGGAAGTTAAGGAACGAAGCTTTATATTCACAGCTTAGCACAATTTACAAGCAGATGTTTACAATATATTACAAATATTTACAGAAATACACAAGTTAAAAGTAATACAGAAATACAATGCCCCTCCCAGAAATCAGAGTCCCCAGAAGGGGTTCCCAACCATCCTTCCACCTTCTTTCCACACCCCTTTTTTATCCCAGAATCTGCATTATGTGCAAGGTGAGTTGGAAGGATCGGTAGGGGAGTTAGAAGCAGAATTGATTAGTTGGGTTACACAGATCCAGCTAGAAGCCAGGGAGAGAGACAGACACCTACAGACTCTGCAGACAGAGTGTTTTTATCTACCTTTATGTCCTTGTTTTTATACATCTCAGCAAACCTATGGGTTAAGTAGACATCACCTTTTTTTTTTTTTCCACAGAATATATTCTAATTTTTCTTATTAAAATATTCCAATTAGCCTCAAACCAGCACAACAAGCAAGGTGTGCAGCAGGTCNGGGGGGGAAGAAGGAGCTAATCATGCTCATATTGAACTCTGTAGAACTAGCAAAAGGCTTCAAGAGAAGTGGTAGGTATTCCCTACCAGTACAATGAAACACCAAGGCAAAAATCCCAGTTCTACAGAGATCAGTGGAAATTATACTGACAAAATTTGTCTTACTCACCTGTTGACTGTATAATCTGTGTTTCTGCAAGAATAATTCCATTCTTGTCAATGGCTTCTGCTTGTATAGCATAAACAGTATTGGGAATTAATAAAGTTAAAGTTATTTTCAGTGTAACATCACTAAAATGAGCTAGTAATGAATGACCTACAGTATTCACAGCTGTAGCTGTGGACTCCATAAGAAGAGGATCCTGAGAACTTGGGCCATCTGAGATAAATACTTAGTGATGTCACATTGTATATAGACACAGAGAAACCTAAGAAAACACACAGCATCCTTATCAAACCTCCTACATTTCAATCATGCCTGAATGTAGTCAAGTTTTGACAAGAAGATTGCTCAGTGCCTTATCAAGCATCCATGCCACCTAGTTTTCATACGATAGGCATTCCACTGAATTTGGAGTGCTGTGCCCCTTGTTCACTTTTGCAATCCATTAATTACTGTGATAACTGCTACTTGCTCTCATAATATTATGTTACACTCGGTATAAGCTGAGTATGGGAAGATACAACCTCTATCAATAGCATTTCACATAAGAATAGGATCAAATTGCATATTACAAGTGTCCAGATACTGCAATGACATCACCTGCCATGACTGAGGATTTAAGACTCTTGACGATGCAGTATATGCAGAGAATTAATGCATTCTGAGAGAATTTTTTGAAATCTTATATTCTTCATATTTTAAACTAGTCAGTATTCACATTTAAGACAACAGGAGCTGCAGGCAAAAAAATAGAAGGCTGAAGAAAGTATAAAATATTGTAAAGCACTGGAAATTACTCTTAAGAAATCATACTTCTGGAGTGTTTTGGTTTTTTTTTTTGTGAGCTTTTTCTATTTAATTTAAAAGTATAACAATTAGCTGGGTGCAAATATGGGATAATGTGAATCCTATTTGTAGAACAATTAGATACATAATGAACAGTTTGTCTAGTTGAGTGTCAAGGCACAAGTGGTCTGTCAGAATCTTTGTGTGTGTCCAATGGAATGTAGACTCCTAAAAACGAAGGTTCATATTTATGTAATTTATAACAGTAGTTTTTAAAAAACTGAATCAAACCTGAAAACAACATTTATTTATAAAGCTGCTAGAACTTACAGAATGTTTTATAAGAAATCACACGTGTCCTCTTCAGACTCATTCAAAATTAAGCAAAACCAAAAATACCATTTTGAAGATTTACCTGTGTTAACTGAAAAGATCTGAAAAGGAAGATGTAAAAAAATTAGGAGTATAAAAGGAAATAATTTATTTGGAAAATTAAAAAAACAGTACAAACAACTTAAAATACAACATTTCAAACCCACATTTTAATGTTTTAATGATACAATCTATTTGCTCAGATTCTTTAAGCATGGAAAGTTTATGCAGCCAATGAGACTTGGTACAGGTATCCAAATTGTATTATTTCTTTTTCCTCTCTGAATTTGCCTATTGATCTAGTTTTCAGCTGTTGAAAGACTCTGAAGGGTCCTAACATAATATTTTTAATTCACTCGTAAACACTGTAGAAATGTAATAAATAGTAAACAATATAGGTGGGTGTCCATCTTTGCCCTAATTTTTAGTTCACTTTCACAATAAGTACAGGATCATCCTTGAAATATAGTTTTAAAGCAAATGCGTTTGCACTCACCATTTCTAGGCAGTTGAAAAGCAGTCCAGTAAGTATTAACGATTTACTTTTTGCACCACACATCTTGCCAGAACTTCGTTGCAGCCTTCATGCGAGGATGAGGTCCGGCTGTGATGAGTAGTATTTTGCAGCAGTGCCGTCAGCACAGGTTTAGTCCAAGGGGACATGAGGAAGTCACAGGAGGTTAGGCCCTCCTACCTGCTGGACAACAGCCCCGCCAGCAGTTCCTAAAACCGCGGTGGGAGAGTCCGATAGTATTAAATATCTGACAGGTAGATGGTGCATTTCCCCCCTTCTGTTACAGGATGTGGATTCTGTATTGTTTATATAAGATTAATAAAATACTTAAGCCCAATGTAAATTTTAAACTTGTTCAGTTTATTATCAACGACATTTTTGTCTACTTATATTTATTTTTTTGGTCAGGAATGATCCCCTCCCTTTTGAATGACACTCCCTTTTTTATGGAAAATGGCCATACTGACTGGGAACCACTCTTCCCAAAGCTTTGCCTTGCGCAGAGACACTTTTTCCTCTATTTCTTCGTATTCGTGCTGGTTCCTCTTTAAAACTTCTGACAGACGATGTGAGGCATCAAGAAATGGTACCTACGAAGCGATGCCGTTTCCTTCGGTAGCTTATACGACAAACCAGGGAACTTGGGAGCCACTTGTATTAAGGGTGCCGCGATGGAGAAAAGAGTTCTAGGTTTCGGGAGGATCCCGGACCACGGCAAGCTTTACAGAGTCCCGCTCCCATGGTAAGATGATCCTTCGGCTGCTGCCCACACCGCGCAAGGAAACCAGCTCTGGAGGCGGCTCCTGGCGTCTCGGGCTCACCTTCAGACGAACAACAGGAGGCTCCCTCCTCAAAGGACGAGCCTTGAACACTGGGCTCTTTTCCGGCAGGAATTTCAGCCCTCATTATAATTCAGAAAATTTGNCCACCCCACGAGCAGTCTGGGCACTCCATCCCGTCCCTGACGTGCGCACGGCGGTGCCGGGCAGGGGAGTGGAAAGCAGAGGTGCAGTGGGAGCGGTGTGAGGCGGCGCTTGAAAGCAAGATGGCGCCGGCGGTGAAGGGGCTGAAGAGTTTGGTGTGGCAGAGTGAGTGCGGGGTTCTCCCTTGTACCCCCTTCTTCTCGTCCTCTGGGGCTGGGAGCGGGTGGGGGCCGCTCGCCGGTCGGCGTGTTCGCAGCAGCCGCCGCTGCTGAGGCATATCCTTTCTCGGGTACCCTGGGGTAGGGGTTCCCCTGGTCGCTGAAGGTGGGCTCGGAGTCTCCCACGGCGGCCCCGGAGGTGCGTTAGGAGTAGTGCTGCCTGTCGCACCTGAGAGGTGGCTGGACTTGCCGTGGACGGCGGGAGAGCTGGGCTGGGCCCCGGTGGCTCTGCGTAGAAGCTGTTGCGTGTTAGAGCCTGGAAATTAATGCGTATCCCCGGCTGATTCAACTACTAACTCGTTGGGGTGGCGGAGAAGGCTGCCTGGGCTTGTGGCGTTGCCACTTTTAATCTACTCCAGTAGTACCTGGTTGGAACGTTTTACCCTATTCCTAGGTAAGGATAAACCATATAGAGTACAGTGTCAGGTCTTCAAGGACTTTCTTCCTCGTTGCTTTCGAAATGGAAGGTTGGAAGTGTGCTCAAGGCTTCAGCAGGGGCTCTCGGGTTTTGTGCCCCAAGCGGCCCTGGACACTTTACGTTGATCTTTATGATTTTCAGAAGTTTCCCCAGATACTCTAGTAAATGAACTGCAGTTTTTTGTTGAGGAATAACTGAAGCTGGTGTTACAGAAAATCAAGTTGTAACTACTCCGCGTTTTACTGAGGTAGTATGGGACCGGACTTAATGTACGGAGGTTGCGACTCCCTGAACAGCTCAGCCAGCCTAGTGACTCACTCGCTGGAATAGGAAGGTCCTACTACCTTATCATTTGCGTTTTCCTTCTCCACACCTCCAAGCCGCAGTCTGCTTGCTTGTGCTACTGGAAGATAAAGCAGGAAAAAGGGGAGTAAGAGGAAAGCAGAGTGTTCGGTGGTGTGCACTCCTTGACTGCTGGCATCTGTACCCTGCTTGCATGAGTTAAATCCCTTCGTTTAAAACGTGACCTTCAGAAATCTCTCTTTTTCCTGCTTTGTGTGCCTTATTTCGGTCTGTTGTGCCATTTGTGCGTTTGACACGGGTCCTGAAGTGTTAGAGAAGAGGTAGGCCTTGAAAGGAGGGAACTTGATCAGAATACTAAAAGGTCATCCAGGGGTATAAAGACTTCTGAAAATGACATTACCAGTGTGAACAAGACCATGAGGAAGAAAGTGATGATCAAGCAATGCAAGTAATAAAACATTTATATTGCAAAATTTCTTAAAAGGATGAGTCTTCTGAAAATGCTTTCCAGGGTTTTCTTTGTTGTTGTAAGTTGATGAACTAAGTTTTAGATGTTTTCAGGCACATTGTTTATGGATAATTCAAGGCCACGAATTGCTGCTTTCAAATATTTCAGCCAAATGTGTTTGTGGGCATTTTTATGAGGCTAGTTTGTCTGAAAATAATGTGTCAGTAATGCTATGCTTTGTGGAGCAGCCAGTTGGTGTGTATCTTAGCACTCTTCTGTGAATAAGCAGGGAGAGTTGTACCTGTGTTGTCTGTGCAAAGACAGAGTTGTACCTGTGTTCTGATGAAGTGCTTTCTATCATGATACCCCTTTCTGTAAGGGTTAGTTTTAGACTGAGTATAAGCATAAGGAAGGGTGTGAAATAAAACTACTTCACCAAAGCATGTTGCCAGTTAAGTTCATGGTTATGGGAGCAGGGGAAGCTATCAGTATTTAGGAGGCAGTAAGATAAAATTTAATTATACTCTGCATCTGTGTTTGTCTGTTATTTTCACAAGGAATTGTCTTTAATTCTTCTTACAACTTTAAAATCTGTTGTAGATTTGCGTAAGATTCTAACCTAGTCTTGGGTATAGTCATCTGTATAAATGACTCAGTGTTTCTGTGATTTTATTTTCCAGAGCACTTGCATACAGTGAAAGCTGTTGTAGTCCTTTCTTCAGGAAGTGTGTTAGAAATGGATCATTAACTTTGTGAAGGTGTGGTTTGCTGCTTTTTTTGTTCGGCTGTCTTTTTTTCATGCAGATATTTAGCAATGTGCTCTCTGTGAGGGTTGTTTATTTTTGGGATAAGGAAGTAAAAATCGGAATAAAAATGCTTTAAACTAATTGAATGTGTTTGAAGAAGGCAAAACTAGAGGAGGTAGCTAGGTTTCACGGTTGTCTATGAAATTTGTGAGACAGAGCGCTGCCTGGGTTTATGATCGCTTTTGGTGTGTTCAGAATGCTTAGTGGAAACAAATGAGATGATTTTGAGAACCCGTAGACCAGTGTAGGTAGTCATTATTTGGGTAAAGCAGCTGCACATCAAAGACAAAATGAACAGCATTTGGAATGCTACAGGGGGAGGTACACTGCATCTTGTGCACTGACAGCTTGGAATAAAATTTCATAGCGAGAGAAAGCTGATTTCTCTTTTGAGTTACAGAAGTGAAGTTCAAGATAGAACTGGACTATTAATTTGTATGTTCTGGTTTGTTTCACAGTGTTGTAGAAAAAATATACTTAAGGTTTTTGGACAAAGCTCTCAGCACTCAGTTTATTAAAAAGAACTCCATACATAATGCTAAGGATTTGTTCCTTCACAAGAGTGAGGAAAATAGGAGTGTTCATGAAACATTCATTAAATGAAAGATATGGGTTTTATGCTTTGTGTATAGACGTAGAAAAATGTAAGTAACAGATACACAGTATGAAAGTTTCAGGATAAAGTATGCCTGTACTGCATTCTGGATTCAGGTGTTGCAAACAAATACAGCTTTGTAGCAGTTACAAAGTGATGAGTGTTCCGAAGTTTTATAGAGATTATGTTCAAAGAAATCATAGGCGTCTCTACACCAGACTAAACAGATCCAGAACTTGTTGAAAACTAAAGATGTTGAACTGGAAGCAAGCCAGAGGGCAAGTTTGAAGAATGATAACAGAATATGGAAATTGTATACACAAGAAAAGGTCCAGGAGAACTCAGCTTGAGTTCTGTTGTTTAGCAGTGTGAACAAAATACACCAAGTACATCTCCCTGGAAATGTGTTTTTTCCTAAATAAGTCTTAGGCCAATACCTTTTAGAGTTTATTAGGTGGAGTTTAGGGGTTTTAAGTTGCTATGAATGATGTTAATGCTGTAAAAAGCTTAAATATGTTGAAAAGCATAACATACTCATCTTGCAGAAAGGGACATATTAGAGTGAAAGAGTTTATGTAAGATGTCCTTGTAAGGTACAACCGTGTAAAACAAAGTATGACACAGTGGGAGTGTTCTGTGCAGAGCACTGTTAGAGTTGTTGAAGCCGGAATGAAATGAAGGCTACATGAGCAGGTAGGCTGCTCATTTCTGAGACAGTGGAAGTTAGGGGCAGAGAGATGGAGTACCTTGGGATAGTGTCAAACCATAGGGACTTCTGGACATGAATATATTAGTATAGATGTATTTTTTGTTGTATGTACACCTGCTATTCTGAGACTCCGTGTAGTTCTTTCACTTGGCAGTAATCACAAAATACGTGCTGAATTCGTTCTTGTATAGGCTTTGTTTCTATTTCTTTGTTTTTCTTTTTTCCAGTCTTCATTTAGGAAGAAGGTCCATCTGTTTGAATAGACAGTAGTTATCAACTTAGAAAGGGAAAAAAAACCCAGGATACCTCTTTTTTGATCATCAGGTTTTAAACAGTTTTTAAAATACTTTGACTTTTAATTATATCCATTACCCTGATGACACCACTCCTGAAAGTTGCAGCTCTGCTCTGTGATCCTTAAAAGCTGTAGGTTATGACTTATATTCTTGCTTCTATGCCTGAATCTTGTACAAGCATTTTAACTGGTGTTTCTCCCAAAGTTGTCATAGCAGGAAAAGGTAATTAATGCTTTATTTAAGATCACTTAAAATTCCTGAAAGAACTAGTGTTTTCTTAGGCCTATTCTGGAATTCTAGAAAATGGATGTCTGAAGTTAAGCATCACTTCAAAAATGTGTATCTTTGTGAATACATTGGTCCAGCTGCCTTTCCTTAGAGTAGCTTAATTGCTTTGCATGTGTCTAATCCATTTGGTGGAAAAGTTCAATAAAAAAATTTAAAAAAGAAAGTGAAAGTATTTACAGACCTATGATCATTCAGACTTTTTTTATGGAGCTGTTTATGATTAGAAAGAATAAATTTGGACTATATCTTTCTGAAACAGTTTACAGCCATGAATTCTGTAAATTATTAATTTTTAAAAATTGTATTATTTTTAAGTTCTCTAAACATGAATCTAAATGGGTAAGTTATTACTTTTTTTTTGAAAAAAAATATTCCTCTGACTGGTAACCTCTCTGTTTCATTTTACAGGGCTAAAATCATCAGTATTTGATGACTGCAGGAAAGAGGAAGAATGGAAGGTATACTTTGGTTTTAATTTTGTAAGAATGTTAGAATCACTTAGAACAAGTATCAAAAGAGTATACGACAACCAAACGTCATTTAATATTTGATTCTTCTGCTTAAAAACGTTTTCTATCCAAGTAATGGATTTCAGTTAACTCAGTGTTTTGTATAATACATAAGGAAAGTCTAAAGGCTATTGTAGGAAGAGCAAGTAGGTAGTTGTCTCAATTAATTCTCAGGTTTTGAAAACAAAACAAACTGCTTCTGTTTACCTTCCTTATTCTTTTGAAAGACTTGTACTTTAATTGCTGTGCAGTAGATGTGGGGTGGGATTCAGCAATACAGTACCTGGTAAACCTGCTTAAACTGTAAACCAGTTTTAGAGTAAGTACTGAGCTATTTAAGCAGGCCATGGGGTAAATTAGCGGAAATGCAAACGACTTGTGTGAAAGTGAGCGTTAAAATACTTTATAAAAGAAGTATGAGAGACAAATTGCTTATTTAAGATGGAGCTTATCCTGTGAAATCCTGTATGTAGGAAACTGCCTTCTGATATTTCCTACTGCAAAGTTGCTATATACAGGTGATTACAAGTTAACAAAATAACTTTGGATTCCTATGGCAAGTAGTTAAGGCACTAACAGTGGTTTGCTATAGCTGATTATCTAAATACTTGTGTTTTAAAAAATCTTTTCAGATCATCCTTTTAGATGATTACACTACTAAATTACTGTCACTGTGCTGCAGAATGTCTGACCTACTGGCAGAGGGAATCACAGGTGAGCATAATTCTTTTTATATACACAGGTGGCAATATCCTGGTAAGAAAGAGAAAAAAATATTGATAATAACCTTGCAAGCTCTTGCCTTAATTTGGTTGATTAAGACAAGTAGCAATGGACTATTACTCTAGAAGTCTTTCTGGCTTGTAATTAATTAATTGTGGTGTTTTTTTCTTTTTAAATGCAGAGTGAAATAGAAGCTGAACCTACTTTTTAAAAATCATTTTGCTCAAGATTGCTTTATTCTTGGGGCTTTGTGCTTTTTAAGGTTTTTGTTGATGTGGCTGGTTTGGTTTTTTTGGTTTGTTTTGTGGTGGGAAGTTTGGGTTTTTTTATTTAGGGAAGGAGGGAGATGTGTGTTTCTTTGCTGATGCCTGGGATAGGGTACATGAGAAAACTGTCACAGACTGATTTTTAGGGATATTATTTGGTAGTTGAAGTGAAGGGAAAATAAGAGTTGACTAAAGAATTAAGTGATTGCAGTAAACCATACAAGAATAGGCAAATTACTCCCTATGTTTATTTCTAATGTGTTCTGTAGATCAGTAATTTTTGTTGATTTGTGCTCATGAACTGTATTGTTAGCTGAACTGATGTGAGCTGTTCACAAGAAAGTGGCTGTGAAAGCTGAAAGAGGCAAGAATTTAAATCTTAGTCTGTATGGTGCAGGGTTTTATTTACTGTCTTCTTGAAATGAAATCTTTCTTTAATTAAAAAAATCCAAAACCCAACAACAAAACCAAACAAAACGACCAAGCTTAGAAACTAAATTATGGCAATCGATTATTTAACTAGAAAAAACCCATAAGCAATGTTAACAGTATTTGGACTGTTGATTTTCCAAGCATCTCGAGAGTTGGCTCTAGTGGAGTGCTGTTTCTTTGCTGGCATGATATTCCAGTTCCTTATCTCTTGGTCCCTGTCAAAAGTGATTAATAGGTGAATTGTGATAGATCTTGATTATGCAGTGTGCCTGTTTAGATAAGACTTTTTCTACGTGTATTTCCTCATGTAAATTTTGCAGGCTTTACTTCCTTGTAACTTCTTGTTATGTTTTCTTGCTGTAAAACACATTTCAAAGTTGCTTTTTATGACATTCCTGTGATGTTTATTGGTGTATCACTCCACCAAACCTTTTCCCATTTGCATATTCCCATGAATATGCAAAACTTGAATTACCTAGTTTTTAATTAGCTTTAGGTTTAGATTGAATTAATTTTTTGTAAATAGCAAGATTCTTCTTATTCCAGCTATTCAGTATAAGATGATTCTTCTGGGAATATAATGGCCAGGATGTTCACATTTCACTTTTTCGAATATGTTTTTTGTCCTAAGAATTAATGCTTGTCCTCTCTGAGAAACTTTCAGTGAACACTTATCCTGTTTATTAGTATCAAACCTTTTACTTTTGGTGAATACACTACAGAAAAGAACCTGTCTTTCTACATCCAGGTGTCTGGCATTACTGATATTCTTTGTTCTTCTCCCTGAGAATTACTGAGCAGCATGGATCTCTCTGCATTCTTGAGCTAGCATACTGCAACACTATATAGTAATGTCTTTATTAATAAAGAAAAGTCAAGAGCTGAGTGAAACTGATTTGCAGAAAATTTGTCTAATTTGTGCCTGCAATTATTGAAACAGAGTAAGTGCACAGGAAATGGGCAAACAAAGGACAAAGAGGCTCCAGTCCAGAACGATGTCCTGCATAGTTTCTTTCTGATGCCCCTTCAGTATCTAGGAAAAAGAAAAAATTTTCTGAGGCAGTTCTCCTGCAAGATAGTTCATCCTGGGCTCCATAGCTTGAGCATGTTTGTATTGCCATGCCTTTCTGTGTGAGGGCAAAACTCTACTTGTGTAGAATAGCCAGGGATAATGTAGTTCTACAAATTTGGTTGACAGTAGACTGAGGGTTGAATACTTCTTACAGTAAGTTGCTGTTTTAAAACAAAAATCAGAGCTCTCTTTGTAGAAGATGGGTTGTTGCCACTAATTTTGTGGCCAGCCTGACTGGTGGTGTCTCATTTTTGTCACGTACATACTGAAATGTTTGTGGTGTTTTCTTTACAGATGCATAAATCTCTTAATTATAACAATGTAATATTTACTTTATAGTGGTGGAGAACATCTATAAAAACCGTGAGCCTGTCCCACACATGAAAGCGATTTATTTAATAACTCCCACCAAAAAGGTTAGTACTAAAGCACGTGTAGCAAGATATTTCAGACTGAAAAGAGCTGTGTACAGCTATGGGATACCTGGTGTTTGCATTCTGTGTGTTCCTCCTCTATGTGGTGCCTAATTTTCCATAATGAGAAGGCAATGCAGCGTTGTCAAAGGGTATGCTGCAAACATGTACCTTCTGATCAATGGAGGTGCTCTTTCATTGCTTAGATATTGGTGATCTCACTGAAAGAGATGTGTTAAATAATACATTGAGCAATAGAATTCAACGTAGTGGCTCTAATAGATTACTGTAGCTTCCTAAAAATTATTGAGAGAATAAATCTCAGCACTGTAACAGGTGGAAAATTATGCATGTGTTCTGCTTTGTGTGCTTCCTAAAGTTACCTTGGTGTATGACTGACCTTGTTCTGGAATCAACTTTTCTGCTTATCTGTTCCTATGTATGTTCATTTGCAGTATTACTAGACAGGACTAAGCAATAAACAGGGCAAGGGGAGAGGAAGGAGAAGCTTTGGTATGTGAGGAAAGGGAAAACATTGTAATGACTTTTTTCCCCTTACTTTTCATACCCCTGTTAAGTCTGTGGATGGACTTATTGATGACTTCATCACTAAATCATCCAGCAGATACAAAGCAGCATATGTGTATTTCACTGACTGTAAGTAAACATTTATGTTGTAATTCGGTAGCTCTATATATGTAAATAAGTAAGCTTCTTCACTTTCCTTCTTATAGTTTAGTATGTGAAAATTTGAGATCCTCTTTCTTGAGACAACATTAGAGATTCAAGTTGTTAATGATACTTGGGATATCAGGACTTGGTCACTGTGCTGTGTGGCAGTAGTAATTTCTTTTGCAATTGTCAAACATTAATCATTCCCCACCTCAACTTTTCATTCAGATAATCTGGTTTTATTTTTCAAGTATTCCAGTCTTCTGTGTTGGAAATGTATGGAGACAGAAAATTCAAGTAAAAGCATGTACCACAAACAAACAAAATAGGAGTAAAAATGTTGATGCATGAGAATTTGCTGCATGAACAATGTTTTGCAATTGATTAAGGTAGTTCCTCCAGACTTGTGAGTCCTTGCTTGCATGAGACACATTGTGAAGCAGTGCAAATTACTGTGGCTGTGTATTCCTCTGCAGTCAACCAATGTGACTAACATGGTGTGTGAAGGGTAAACAAGAACCCAAACATGCTGCTGAAGGCAGAGTGAGTTGTGATTGTCTTCTGTGTATGCACCTGTGGATGGGGTGTACCAGATACTGAATGTTCTCAATGCAGTTACCTATTTATTATGAAAACATTTTGGTTTCTTGTTTCATTTTAACATGATGCAGCAGGGTTTTTTTTGTTTTTTTTTTTAAATGTTGCTATCTTGCAGTTTCTAGTCTGAAATTCAATGTAGCAGGCTGTAGTGGAACACACTTGTGATCTAGAATTAATTCCCAGATTTAGAATCATAGAATCATAGAATGGTCTAGGTTGGAAGAGACCTCAAAGATCATCCTGTTCCAACACCCCGCCGTAGGGAGGGACACCTCCCACTAGATNTGGGGGCTCCAGAACTGCACACAGTACTCCAGGTGGGGTCTGACGAGAGCAGAGTAAAGGGGGAGAATCACCTCCCTTGCCCTGCTGGTAATGCCTCTCTTAATGCAGCCCAGGACACGGTTGGCTGTCTGGGCCACGTGTGCACACTGTCAGCTCATGTTGAGCTTCTCATCCACACAGACCCCCAGGTCCTTTCCTCAGAGCTGCTTTCCAGTCACTTGCCACCCAGCCTGTATTTGTGCTTGGGATTTCGTTGATTTCCTGCTTGATATGTACACAATATTTGTCCCTTTCAACCTTTTTGCAACTTGGGAAGTGTTTTCTCTGTTCTAGACAAAAAGAAGTAGCAGAAACTTCTGCTTGGCTAGAATCAGAATCTGTCAGGGTTGGAAGAGACCACAAGGATCATCTAGTTCCAACCCCCTGTCATGCCCAGGGACACCCTACCCTAGATCAGTCTGGCCAGAGCCTCATCCAGCCTGGCCTTAAACATCTGCAGGGATGGGGCCTCAACCACCTCCCTGGGCAACCCATTTCGGGGTCTCACCACTCTCATGCTGAAGAACTTCCTCCTCATGTCCAGGCTGAATCTCTCCACCTCCACTTCTGTTCCATTCCCCCTAGTCCTGTCACTACCCGATAGCCTAAAAAGTCCCTTTTTAAAAGCTTTTTTTGTAGGCCCCTTTCAGATGCTGTAAGCCTGGGAGCCTCCTCTTCTCCAGACTGAACAGCCCCAACTCTTTTAGTCTGTCCTCACAGCAGAGGTGCTTCAGCCCTCTGATCATCCTCGTGGCCCTTCTCTGGAAATGCTCCAGCATGTCCATGTCCTTCTTGTAATAGAGGCTCCAAAACTGGATGTAGTACTCCAGGTGGGGTGTCAGCAGAGCATAGCAGAGGGGGAGCATCACCTCCCTTGACCTGCTGCCACACTTATCCTGATGCAGCCCAGGATCTGGTTGGCTTTCTGGGCTGCCAGTGTGCACTGCTGGCTCATGTTGAGCTCCTCATCCACCAGAATCCCCAAGTCCTTCTCTTCAGGATTGCTTTGCAGCCAGTCACTGCCTAGCCTGTATTTGTGTTTGGGATTGCCTCGACCCAGATGCAGGACCTTGCACTTGGCCTTGTTGAACCTCATGAGGTTAGCTTGTGCCCACCTCTCCAGCCTGTCCAGGTCCCTCTGGATGGCATCCCTGCCCTTCAGCGTGCCTGCTGCACCACACAGCTTGGTGTCATCAGCAAACTTGCTGAGAGTGCATTCAATGCCACTGTCCATGTCACCGACAAAGATGTTGAACAAGACTGATCCTTGAGGGACTCCACTTGTCACTGGCCTCCACTGGGATAAAATCTATGTTCTTCACTGCTGCAGACTGCCAAAAGCTAGTAACAAATAACCAGTGATACTGCTTGAAAATGTATTGATTATGCATTTCCTTTCACTTCAGGAAGATTTGGAAACTCTTGAATGTTACTGTTAATTAGATCTTAATTTACAATTGTCTGTTCCGAATGCTGTAAGCTTTATAAGTGATGTAGTGGCTGCAGTACACATGAAGTGTTTACATATAGATTTACTTTTTTTTTTAAGTTTGCCCTGACAACCTCTTCAATAAAATTAAGTCATCTTGTGCAAAATCAATAAGAAGATGCAAGGAGATCAACATTTCCTTCTTCCCTTATGAGTCTCAGGTGAGTTTCATTCTGTTTCTCAACAGTAAGTATTCTGGAGGAAAAACAGTTAAATAGAAGGTAACTTTGATTCTGTTTTACTGACAAACTGTCCCTAAAATACATTGCTACTTTGGCTTACTTTCAGTTTTAGCCTGTGGGGTTGTTGTGGTTTGTGGGTTTTTTTGGTTTTTTTAGGTTTGTTTTTTTAATGAAAACCAATGCTCTTGTGTTCAAAAGATTTACTGTTTGCCCTTGACCTCTTTGCAAGACTTGGAGTCAGTTGCAGTAGAGAGGAAATCTGTTCCTTAATAGAGGGAAAGTATCCTGGCTTGTCTTGAATGAGCAAGATATTACTTATCCTGAGGGGTTGTTTTGATGGACTGGATAGGCTTAGGATTAAGTAAGACTAGCTGCTTGAAAATGAGAAAAGAAGAGCAAATGGATGAAGAGAACTAAAGAGAAATAGATATTTGACAAACATACAATATAATTATTCTTTTTTTACCTCTTCCCTTGGTTGCGCTTCACACAGGTATTTACTCTCAATGTCCCAGATGCATTCTACCGCTGTTACAGTCCAACTCTGGAAAAGACAAAGGATAAAGATGCTGTAATGCAAGTAATGGCTGAACAAATTGTTACCTTATGTGCCACACTAGATGAGAATCCAGGAGTACGATACAAAAGGTGGGGCAAAAGTAGTGGTGTAGTTGCTTTCACTTCCAGGACTTCCCATAGTGTTTGAAAATAGCTTAAGGATGTAGCATAGCTTTTGTTGTGGATTAATTGTTTTTAATCCACAGCTTTGAAATATGGAAGGATAGGTACTTATGTGTAGCCAGAGCAGGGGATTATTTCTCTGTATGATTTCATGTAGCAGTACTTAAGCAGTTCATAACAAAATGGTACAATTGTTTTGTGTTTGGTCAGTGGGATGGCGCTAATTGTATGTAATTGCTAATGCGTGACACTGTGACAGAACTGTTGTGGCTCATAAATTTTTGAGGCGAATAACATCAGTATTTCTTCTTAGTTGAGTTATGGAGGACAGTACCTTTTTGGGCTTTGATAGAGTAGAGAGTAGTGTATTTGAAGTCAAAGTATGCATCTGAAATAATGCTTGGGAATTTCCTTGCGTGGTATAACGTGAGGCACTGCCTTATTCTCTGCAAAGGTAAGAAAGAAATAATTAGTTAACTGTTCTTTTTCTCTGGTGCTATTTTCTTTCTTGTTTCTTGCCTCCTAATGAGACTTGTAGGTTCTGGGTCATGTGCCAGCAAGTCAGTCTTTTGGCTGAGGCGGCTTCTACTGCATAAGATACCTGAAACATTCAAAGAGTGGAATTGCAATGTGAGAGTGAAAATATATTAGAAACACTTAGAATGGTATTCAGAAACTGCTTGTGAAGCCAGAGGATCCACCTAGGGAGTTCTTCCAAATTGAAAGATACCATTTTAGTGTTTTGATAAGAAAATGAAGTTGTTTTTGCATGCTTCCTTTTTTCCCAGTGGACCATCTGATAAAGCCAGCAAACTTGCACAACTTGTTGAAGAAAACCTTGAAAACTACTACAAGACTGATGAGAAAAGTCAAATAAAGGTAGAAAGTAAACTAAAACGTTTGCTTCTTGTTTTGGAACAGGCTTTGACAATAGATTCTACAAAACCAGATTTTATTTATTTATAAAGGTCATGGTTATCATTTAGCTGTTTCTGCATATGGAAGTAACATAGTGGTAGTAACTAATACAGTAAATATGTATGTAAGCAAATATTTGTGTAATCAAACTAATTATTTACTTGATGATTTTCTAGACTAAAACACACTCCCAATTAATAATCATTGATCGTGCCTTTGACCCGGTATCGACTGTACTTCATGAACTCACCTTCCAGGCAATGGCGTATGATCTGCTACCCATTGAAAATGATACTTACAAGCAAGTATTTTATTTTAAACAGACCTAAATGCTTTATTGTTGACTATAAAAATCTATTGAAGTGCTTTTCTGCTTATATGACATGTTGCTTCACTACTTGTTAGCCCTTCCTCTTGTATTTGTAATTTCCTCTTTTTAACTTTCTCACTTAGCTGAGATTAGGAAGGATTTAATTGGTAGTTCTAAGTTTTGAGTCTAACAAACAGCAATTTTTAAAAAACAACTGTTACACAGTCTTAAAGTGCATGTTCAGGTTCTCTGCCTTTTCTTCCATTGTGTCAACCTTCTTGGCTTAATAAGGCAAAGAAGAGCAGTAACTGAATGAAGAGGAAAAAGCTTAGTTATTTCTCAGGAATGAGTACTTCTCTAGCTCCAGCTATAGAAGTTTTTTCTGTAGTTGCTAAACTGTGCCTATTCCTGTCCAAAACACTCTCTTAAGTAGCCATGTTCAATCCATAAGTATTACTACTATCTGGAAGAGTGTGATAGTGTTTTGCTGGAGATGTACTTTGATTGTTGTGACAGCAGTGATTCTGCTAGGATTTTGCTTTCTGATGACCTACTACAGGAAATCAGAGGTAATCGTCTTGTCATTTAGTTAAACAAACAGGAATGCCTTTTCTCCTGGCAGAAACAATGCAAATGGTTTCATAGAAAACATGGAATTTGATGCACCTGAAATTTATTTGCTATGAAAATGTAGCAGAGTATTTTTTTTCTTTAGTTACTCATCAGCTGAGTTTAACAACTAATGACATATTTCTTTTAAATTTTGTTCTGCTTCCTGGCCGTATACATTCTGTGAGTTTCTGTATGTGTGTTCTGTAGTAAGATTGCTTGTGTTGCTGTATAGCTTTATTTCTGTTTGTAGAAAAGTAACAGCTGGTCTGTAGTGGTGTGAAGCATGTTTGTTGTATATGTGAAGTAATTTGTCTTGCTTACACTTTTTTGTTGGTGAATATGTCTTAAGAAGACATAAGAAGCTGCGCTTCTGTATCTCTGCATACAAAGTAATGCATGTTGTTTGTTTTTGAAGCCAAAGGGAAGTTGATGTTGGAAGCAGAAGAGAATTGAGATGCATGTAAACACATGATTAAGATTCTAGCTTCCATTGCTTTGGGGCAATAGCTTCTGGAGATTCCCTCAAAAGTACCATTTAAAAATTTATCGGCTTTTCTTATGCTGAGACATGTAATTCATATGAGGATTTTACGTACCATGTTGTACTGGTCAGCAGTTTGACTTAGAAGTTAAAACCTGTGTATGTTACTGCTATTAGCACGTATGTTGAATAAACAAAATTATTAATACTCTAATGAGCTGTGAGAGTGAGGGGGAAAAGCAACAAACCTTCCCAAACCAAACAATGCTCTCAATTTTTTTTCCTTGAAAGATACAAAACAGAGAGATCTGCTGGGAAGGAACGAGAAGCAATTCTGGAGGAGGACGATGAACTCTGGGTGAAGATGAGGCACAAACACATTGCAGATGTGATAGAGTATGTGAATAAATTGCAAATGCTATTTAAAAATATTTAATATTTAAACAAATTTCTCAGAAAGGGTATCGGAGCAGTAGGAATACAGGTAGTAATGATTTGCACCCTGTTAAATGGTTGATGCTAGGATGAAAACACTTTCAAAAATACAGTATGTACAGAAGTATGCATTTCTGGTAGTATTGATTACAGTTAAGGGAAATATTTGGGAATAAAATTATTTTCTGGGAAGTATCTTCAGATCTTCTGTATCTCTTGATTCTTTTGCACAAAGTACTAGCAAGTTATTGCATGAAATTACATTATGCAGATATTCTAAGCAGAGTGTTTAACTTCAGTTTCCGTACCAAAAGGCCCTCTCTTTTCAAAAGGAGACTTGTATTTCCTGTATTTGAAGCTTTTACTTTGAATCAGAAGTTCTTGTTGCACAGTTCTTCAAAGATTTTAAGTAGAGGTCTTAAAGTACTTCAGAAGTGTGGTGCTGATGCACTTACTTTCCTTCCCCACCCCTTTATTTTTTTCTTTTTCAGGGAAATATCAAAACTTTTGAAAGAAGTTTCAGCTAAAAAAAAGGCAACAGAAGGAAAAGTAAGTTGTTCAAAAGTAGTGCTGTTTCCCTTTGTATTTTAGTTACTTTAGGTTTATCAGGTCTATGTGGTTCATGGGCCTATTACAGAAACTGCGACTTCTCTCTAGGGCATTTTTTGGGGAGGAAAGAAGGAGCAAGGAAGGGTAATATGTCAGACACTGGGGGAGAAAAAATTTCAACTTGTATCATTTCTTCACAGTTATCAATATCTGCTCTGGCCCAGTTGATGAAAAAGATGCCTCAGTATCGCAAAGAGATGAGTAGGGTAAGGAGTCTTTTATAACTACAGCTTCTTACGTTATTCTGGATACTCAATAATCTGTGTTGTTGAAGTACAATCATATACTGCCACTTCCTTGTTATGTGTGCTGTATAACTTTTCTCCAGATTGCCATGTCTGGTACTGTAAAATTGAGAAGAAAACTTGTTTCCAGGTGTTTCATGGTGTTCTGTATGTGAAAAAAACAAATTACTTGTTTGCTCTGAGGCCTGAATACAGCATGCTAGTGAAGTGTTTCAAAATACATTAGGTCAGTCCCTAAGTGAAGGATACAGCAGAGAAGATGCATGATGATAATGAAGGGTAGCTGAAGGACCAACTCTTATAGCCAGTAAAGATGATTGCTTGATGTATGTGTTGTTTGTTTTTTTGTTTTTAAAGGCATGTTATGGTAGCTTGTGGTTTTTTTTTTCTTTTTGTCTTCTAGCAAGTTGTTCATCTGAACTTAGCAGAAGATTGCATGAGCAAGTTCAAGTCTAACCTAGAACGGCTCTGTAAAATTGAACAGGTGTGTTTGAAAGAACAAACCAAACAAGTTGCTGCAAATGTGGCTGGGTTTTTTTTTGTTGTAAGAAGAGATTTTTTTTTTTCTAAACTAGTGAAAATTTCTTGCTTTTTTAAAATTACTTTCCGAGTATTAAGGCTGAGATGCACAAGGCTTTTACTCTGCCAAAAAAAGGAGATAACATTTTGGGTTTTGCTTTCTTGTCTGTGGATTTGGCTGGTTTGTATAAAGATCATCTTTGTTCAGAACTCCTATGAAGTTACCTTATAATGTCCAAAAATGTCTGGGGAAGTTACCTGCTAGGTTACAGCATGCATTGTACTACTTATCTCAAGTTAAAAACTATAATTTTATTTTTAGATTAGTTTCCAATGTTTAAAAGTATTACATGGTGTTACTACTATTGGAGTAATTGTGTGTGCTGGTTTGAGGCTAACTGGAATAATGAGAGAAATTAGATCACTGGCTGTGAAGAGAGAACAATGGTGATATCTATATTACCCATTGGATTGCTGTGAGATATAAAACCCCAAAATACAAACCAAGTCTCTCACTGTGGCTGGTGCTTGCTGTGTTAGGTGTCTCCGCTTGAATCTGCGTAACCCAATCTAATAATTCTCCTCCTAATCTCTTGTTGGGTTTTGGCATCTCACCCCTGCTTGGAAGCCTTCTCAGATAAGGGAGGGAGTGGGAAGAAGGAGGGGAGTTAGTTCAGTGCCCTCCTGGGTGGTTTCACTGTTTGGGAGGGGTTTTGGAATTTCTGTATTACTTATAACTTGTATATAGTTGTAAATATCTGTATATATGCTTGCAAATGTGTGATGTGCTGTAAATATAAGCTTTATCTTAGGTCCAGCTGTCTGAGCTAGTCTGGTGAATCTCAGGGTGGAGGGACAAACTTCCAAACCACTACATTGTGAAAGACAGTTGTTGGACAGCTCACTAAAACCACCTTGTTTGTGTGTTGTGGTTTTTTAAAATTTATCTTAGGACTTGGCTCTTGGAACTGATGCAGAAGGTCAAAAAGTGAAAGACTCAATGAGAGTTCTCCTTCCAGTTCTGCTCAGTAGAAGTCATGAGAACTATGACAAAATCAGAGCTATTCTCCTGTATATCTTCAGCACAAATGGTATGAAAAGCTGCTCTTTGCCTCTCACTATTATAGTCTTCAGCTCAAGGTTTGGGATAGTCCAGTGTTTGTAGTTAAATTAAACAGCTGTACGGGGGTTGATAGCTAAGTTTGAAAGGAATCCTCTATAGCTACATTTAGTGGCATTAGTACTGATAAGGAGTTAAGACATTCAACACAACTGCAGATCTATACAATGTATTAGCATCATTCCTGCTATTGGATGTGTGCAGTAGTAGTGTAAGTTTCCACTTTTTTACAGAGCAATGAAGCCATTGAGGGGGAAACTATATTCATTGCAAGCTGAAAATTGTCAACGGGAAAAAGTTTTAGTAGAGGAGTGAGGATTTGGCAGTATGTTGTTCTAAAGAACCTATAACAATGTTTTGTTAGCATTTTGCATAATTAATCATTTTTTAATATCTAAAATATGGTTATGATAAATTTATGCTGGTCAAACAATTAGGAAATAATAAGTAATAGCTGAGAATGTGAGATAAAATTGGCCTTACTCCAAGTGGCATAGTAATTAAGTTGTATGTTTTTCTTACATCAAAGGAACTACCCAGGAGAACTTGGACAAGCTGATCCAGAATGTACAAATAGAAAGTGACAGTGATATGATAAGGAATTGGAAATACCTTGGTGTTCCTATTATCACTTCAGTAAGAATTTATTTATTAATTTTTTATTTCCTACTGCCCAAGCATTTGTTTATAGCTCTTTCAGCAATTCTTCACACTGTTTATTCAGGTCTTTGGTTTTTTTTTTAAGTAGGCAATTACCAGCAAGTCTTGGTTTTTTTATGTCTAAGTGGTATCACACTTAACATGAAGAAATTTGAGAGTAAGATAGGTATCATATTACCTCTAAAATCTTCAGATGGTGGCTTAAGCTGTTTAGTTTTGTGAAGTGCCGGCTTACTTAGTTCTTTGGTTCTGAAATCAGTATTTCTCATGTATCAGGAATTCTCCAGGTAATACCTGTTGTTCTTTGTTTTTTTTTCTCTAAAATTTCATACTGATTCTCCCATCTTCCTGCTATTGGCTGGGAGTAAGTCACAAAAATCAGAGTACACTGTAAATAATAGAACCATATTTTAAAAATCTTTTCAGTCTGGTGCTCAGCAGCATAAACACCCAAGAAGGGACCGTTCGTCAGAAGAAACTTTTCAACTGTCAAGGTGGACGCCTGTTATCAAGGATATTATGGAGGTAAACTTGTCCAAGTAATTAATTCATGCATGCAGCACAGGATTGTACTCAAGTAATCAGTCTTCTGAAACTCTGTAGTATGTTATGTATGTTGAATATGACTGTTGAGACCAAGGGACCACTTCTGGTCTATATGACAGAATAGTAGGTTGCTCTGTTTAGCAGTGCTCTTAATGGAGGCAGTTTTGAAGACAAAGAAAATTGAAGTGAAAACAAAAGGTTTTGGTACAGCTTGTGCTGTGATTGGCTGTGTTTAGTGTAGTTTAGAGGTCTGCAGTTGTTATTTTGGTTATGTGGGTTTTGTTGTGGTGGTGTGTGGTGGACTTATCTTTTTGGTTTGTTTGCTGTTTTTTGGTTAGTTTGTGTTTGTTTTGTTGATTTTGATTGGTAAGATGTTTGGTTTTTTTACCTACAATGGGTGCTTCAACACCAATTCAAATTGTAGAGGCTGGAAAATGTTACCTGCCTGAAGTGTAGATGCTTTGTTCTTAGACCTCTTCCTAAGTATCACTTACTGACTAATATCAGAATAGTAACTTTGCTGGACCCTTAGTCTGTCCCAGCATTCATTTGCGGGTTCTTGGTGACTCAAGACATCCTTTTGTGTCTTCAGGGCACCCTAACTTCTCTGACAGACTGCAGTAGAGAAATCAAATATGCTACGGTTATTACAGATTCATATCTGGTAGTAAAATCTGAACAGGTAAATTGACATTTATACAGAAAACACAGATGCTCTCAATTGCTTGTGATACACAGAAGCCTTGTAATAAATTTTAGCATGATGTGGTCTAGCATTTTGCTACACAAAGGCATTGTCCATGGCTGCAATGATTTGATCTAAGAAATTACATGTGCATTGCATTAAATTCCAGCATGGAAGTTGAAACTTGGATCTATGTG